>KZ820003.1:0-28655 GCA_003144235.1 Violaceomyces palustris | reverse complement strand
AAAAAAAAAAAAAAAAAACAATCTCGAATCTTTCAGCATCAACAAAGCTTTGCATGCCGCTAACAGTCATCTTGGGCCTGAAGCGCCGACTCTAGAAACATCTGAGGGGCTTTACACGGAACCAGAAATGAATGATGTGGAATTTGACAGTTTCTTCGGGCTACTGAGCATGGAAAATCTCCTGGTGGTTCGGCCCTACAAAGGAGATGAAGATGACAAGGTTCTACAGGAGCTGCGCCCACGCTTCATCGTCATGTACGACCCGGAACCCTCCTTTGTCCGACGCATTGAGGTGAGCCAGTCAGACTGGGCCAAAACACCACTGCCGTGATCGTCGTGACTGAGACTTGTGGATTCTTGTGGCAGGTATACCGGAGTACAAGCCCTGGAACTGGAGTAAGGGTGTATTTTTTGATGTACTCAGACTCGGTCGAAGAGCAGAGGTATCTCAGTTCATTGCGGCGAGAGAAGGAGTCTTTCGAGAAGCTTATCAGGGAGAAGTCCGTGAGTTCATGAAGAATCTGCCAACGAGTAAATGAATGCATCTAGTTTACTCGTGTAGTGTAAATGCCAACGAACGTTCCTGATAATCCTCGCTTTGCTCAGACCATGGCCTTACCTCTTCAAGCAGATGGGCGCCCTGCAGCCGAAGACGCCGATGAAAGGCTTCTTCGCTCAATTAGCAGTCGTATCGGCGGTGGCCAGAGGAGTGCAACGACTCAGCCTCCTTGTGTCGTTGTTGACATGAGAGAGTTCAGATCAAGTCTTCCCTCTCTTCTTCACGCGGCTGGTATCCAGGTCATTCCTTGCACATTGCAAGTGGGAGACTACATATTGACACCCACAATGTGTGTTGAAAGGAAGAGTCTGACTGATCTAATTCAGAGCTTCAACTCTGGTCGGCTGTGAGTGCCTTTCCCTCGTCAAACCTGCTCTTGGCAATGGATGAAGGGCTACTTTGCCCTAGCCCCGGCGGCCAAGACGCTCACACGGACATACTTTCTCTCTCCAACCCTCAACATTATCAGGTACACCCAATGCGAGTTGATGTCGATTCATTATCAGCACCCAATCTTGCTGATTGAGTTTGACCAACATAAATCGTTTTCTTTACAGGTAAGTGCCGGACCAGAAGCCGTATCCCCGAGACGTGAATTTACGCTAATGCCTATATCTGGGCACAACCTAGACTTTGAGCGACACCAAAAGCGGTAATCCTCAAACGCATAGCCCCAGATCCATCCCATCTGAGGTCGATATTCAATCGAAATTGGTTCTCTTGACAGCCTCCTTTCCTCGGCTTCGAGTGATTTGGTCAAGTTCGCCTTACGCCACTTCCGACATATACGCCGAGCTCAAGCAGAACTATGAAGAGCCTGATGCTGCTGTTGTGGCTGGCGTAGGTTTGGATGATGCGACTGCCGGGCTACCTGCAAAGGGATCTGGCGGGAACAGTGAACACTCTTTCAATCATACCCCACAGGACATGCTACGTTCAATGCCAGGGCTCAACACGAAAAACTATCGATACGTTATGAATCACGCCCGTGATCTTGCCGATCTTCTGGACATGTCTGCAGAAGAAGTCAGCGAGCTGATTGGGACAGAGCCAGGTCGTTTGCTGAGGAACTTTATCGAGAAGGACGTGAAGGCGAAGGGAAATCTTCCTTTGGGACCACCTCTCTTCGACTCCCTTGATCAGTGACCCGTACACGGGCTTCCATAATTTGGTGTATTGCATTTGTTTTTCGGGCTCAAGATTGCCCATCAATGTCCTAATGTCGTTGCAAGTGAAGGGTACTCCTCTACACCACTTTTGTATTGTACAGTTGATTGCCCTTCAGGAAAAGTTGGAGCAGAAAAAAAAGATTAGGATATTCACGAATCCACGCCATGTCGGGCGTTTATTGGCCAATTCGGGCCACGCTGCCAACCTCGGCTGAACTGTGGTGATGACTGCTATGTCCCGAGGCAGAGTCATGTGACGTTTCCTCGTCATGAACATCACTGTGGACATGCTTGTGCGCTTCGATGTCATCAATGGCATCGCCTTCAGTTCCGACCGCATTACTCTCTCGTTCGATTGCCTTTTTGTCCTCGTTTGTTTCTCCTTCAACCCCTTGCCTTTTCCGAATCTGCGCAAGGAAAGCGCCGGCTTCGGATGAAAACTTGCATCTGGCTCTAATCCTTGCACCGTATTTCGCGAAAAGGAACGGGAATGGCATGCAGATCAAGGAGAGGAGACCGCCAATGGCCGGTCCCCAGTGGATACCGTTCTTGCCGTCGATTTCGTACATATACGGCACAATAAGCGGAAAGGCAGCCCCAAAGAGACTCCGGATCACGGAGTTGGCTGCAAGCACGCTGGCAGCGTAGATGAGGTAGCTGTCAGTTAGATAGTTCATCAAAGCGAGGAAGATGAGCACCATGCCGAACCCGAACGGCCCTCCCGCCATGATGCTGACGATCCAGTGGATTCTTGGGGAATCTGTCGCGGCAAACCAAGCGAGACCGATGACGATCGAGACCGCGCCAACCATAGCCGGTGGTAATCTTTCTTCAGGTTCGGCCGCCTTTCCCTTGGCGGCATTCGCCTTCCTGATGTACCTAGGGTTCTCGTACCAGATTACGTAGGCCAGGGCAGCGAGCATCCCGACCAGGACACCCAAAAAGGCCAATCCACCAACTCCAGCGTTCCAACCCCTGTAACGTTGGTAGACAATTGGAAAGGCGCCGAAGAGTGAGTAAAGGATGCCGTACACGATGGCAATGTATATGCTCAGCAAGAGGACGATAGGCTCCCAGAAGAGAAGCTTCCATGGCCTTCCAAGAGCCACCTTGAAGAGAGTCTTCAGCCTCACATCCCTGCCTTTGTCTAGCTTGCAAATGTAATGCCTTCCCGTGGCCACTTGCAGAGTCTGGGCCCTCCATCTGAGCAAGACCGGAGCATATGTCTCTGGCAGCGTCAGGGCGCCTAACAAAGTGATAGCGCCTGAAAAGAGAGCCAGGAAAGCCATCAACCACTTCCAGCCGTTCGTCGCTGAAGATAGTCCGATGAAGCCTCCGATGATTGGGCCAATGGCAGGACCAAGGAATGGAGCTGATGCAAAGACGGCCATGGCGAGGCCCCTCTCGTTTGCATTGAACATGTCAGCGATCGTGCCTCCAGAATTCACCAAAGGGCTGGAGCCGAAAAGGCCGGCCAAGAATCGGAAAACAAGTAGCGATGCAAGGTTGGGTGAAGCGATGGCAACAGCGTTCCAAATGGTGAAGAAGAAGTAGGTAAAGATAAAAAGGTTCCTCCTCCCTATGACCTCGGAAAAGGGAGCCCAGAACAGGGGACCAAAGGTAAATCCGACCAGAAAGAGGGAAATTCCCAAGGTGAGGACTGTCTGGCTGGCGGGGAATCGAATGGCAATGGACTCGATCGCGCCGGAGTAGGCGCTGGAGGCAAGGGAGACGGACAGGGTGGAGATGCTGACCTGGGCCGTGATGAGCCACTTGTACAGGCCACCGTCTAGCTGAGGGTCCTCTGGATCGCGGTCAAGCCATTCAACAAGAAAAGGATCCTCAGCCGTGCCGCTGCCAGCGTACCTGCTCTCAAGGATCGCTTGGAAAGGAGTCGTTCTCCGCCTCCACGGCCTCTTGGGGAGAGTGTAGCGGGAAAGGTCTTTGTCCCTCGTAGAGACCGCAGAGAGCGAGGAGGGAGCTATCTCCAGATCCGCCATCCTGAACCAGTAGATCTTTTCGATGGCCCCGGGATGCTCAAGGTTGAAAGATTACAGACCAGGGCTTCCTTATGCCAGCAGAGAGCGAAGGGACCCAGAGAATTATGATCAAGGAGAAAGGGGAGGGTTTGGAGGGATGTATTGAGGTGGAGAAGAGGGGAATTGCGTAAAAGGTGAACAAGGCAACCAACTGCTTTCTTTTTATTCCTTTCGACTGGCATTCAGTCAGTGTGGCGGGGGTTGAGTCGCCTACCCCCATCACCCATTTTACAACGTAAACTGAGTGGCATCTGGGATTTTTTTTTGGAAACAAGAATTGATTCTTGAAGAAGGTGATCCGCAAAGGTTGAGGATGCTGGCAGGCATTCGACTCTAGTGACAGTCTTGAGTGCTAGCTTGTCAAGTTCGAGTAAGAGAAGTGGCAGGCAAGGGAAAGACGAGAGATTTGACGAGCGGTACATGTGTCAATGCCCCCCCCCCAAAAAAAAAAAAAAAGAAAAAAAAAAAAGGTTAGAAAGCAAGGCAACCTACCAGAGTAGTCATGAGTGTCTTACTCACTTGTGCGGATCACGGTCGTCAGCTGCATCAAGTTTTGTTTTGTCTCTCTCATTCGGTTTTTTACCCGGACTGTAATCGAGAAGGGAGAGTGGTGAGGAGGCCAGGGTATGTGAAGAATCAGAATATAGTCATTCCCAAGCTAAGGGCTTAATACGACATGTTATTCGACAGCTTGGAGGGAGCCTTCCTGGTTTGGTAACCCATTACACTCAGCAGGTCAAGCCTACCTTGTGGGTTGGTTTTCCTTCCGTATCGAGCCCGACCGAAAGAAGGCCCTGACACCCTCTGAACTAAAGGTTGGAGGACTACCGCTGCAACCCATTTTATCTACTAAAGTGGGGGCTACTAACATTTCCTTTCCCGCTAGACCTCTAAAATGTGGTTGCCGAGGGCTAAGAAAAACTTGGGAAATGCTTAGCTGAAAAAGTAGTAGCAAGAACAGAAAGCTCTATTAGTGACTAATCATTATTCACTTTGTCACTTAGAGGTAACTAAAGCCATCCGGCAGTCGGCTATAAATATACACCTTTCGAACCAAGTCCGCCGGAAAAAAAAAATATGGGAGACACCTCTAAAAAAAAAAAAAAAACGACTCTTCCTCTTTACACCATTCATCAAAGAACACTCATTATTTAAAGAAATCCTCCAGGGAGGTCTTGTTTCGGAACCAAACATATGTGATCCTCTGAGCAATCGACAGGCTCTCCTTTCTCAACAGACTGGTGTTTTGTGCTGATGCTCCCAATGCTGCCACAATCACAATGCACTGTAAAGCTTTCAAGCAAGATTGGGTCTCAAAGCGCTAAAGGGAGAAATAATAAAGGCCCCTCCCTTCCCTGACGATTTCATGAAGAGGATAAGGCCAAAAATGCTGGCCACGAATACGTGACGGCCCTTACCTATAAAAGCGGAGAGGAGATCATTGATGCAGTTGCAGATGGCTGGCGCTTGATAGCAGAACCAAGGAGAATGGGACCATATCCGATTGGCGGCAGGGGGCATGAAGATAGTAAAAAAAAAAAAAACGAAGAGGTAGAATAGGGTCAAGTAAAGGAGCCAAGGTAGGAGAGTCAGCAAGGCTGACTTATACAGGACTCCGTAAGGTTCTTTCTCTTTAACCGAAAGCCTATTCCCTGTCTCTTACCTCCGATTTTCGGCTTTTCTCGCCTCTAATCGGAGCAAGCAGAGGATCGCCAAAGGCCCCATCGAGCTGTCTTTCAGGTTGCAAAAGGATCTCGTTTCTTACACAATCGGGCCATCGGTCTCCCGATCAAACTCGCATCCTTGCTTCCACCACCAATTTGGTTTCTGATTTGTTCTTTAATCACCATGTTAACTAAAGGGTTTGAGCGTTTTCCCTGAACCCAGATTCGGGCATTCATGTTTTTTCAACAGACTAGACCAAGTCAGCTCAAGAAATTATCAGATAACCCGCCACTTGTGATCCGTTGGGAATCAATACCTCGCTTCAAGTGATCTCGACTGCCCGAGGCCGATCATTTCATCCTGTCCTTGCTACACCATAAATAGTGGAAGAGGAGGAGCCTAGGCGAGCCCTTTCAGGTTTCGACAGTCATTTGAATGTATTCTTTCAGACGAGGATGTGCCGTCTTTCATCAAAGATATTGTCCAGTCATGGCAAATGTTGACAAGCCCTCTCGAAGTTGGTGGGAGAAAAGGACAGCAAACCTGAGCTTGGGAAGGTGGTTTTTATGCTATCGCCATTGTGTTGTAAACCGCATTCCTCTCACCTTTCATTTTCTTGCCTTCTCTCCACCCTTGCTTTTCTCTACTTCCTCACCGCGATGGATCACTTTGGGTCGAAGCCGTATACACACGTGGGACATCTCAAAAAAGAAGAAGAAGAGGAAGAATCGAGAGAAATTCGCTCATTGTTCTAATTTCTTATCATACAGCTCCGTGACGTACACCGAATTTTTCGAGCTTTGCGAGGGCGATCCCGAATGACTAGCAAACGTGTTGCTCTGGATCCTCTTTTTTTTCATGATGGGAGCCTCTACCTTTCGTTTCCAAATTTGCCTCTAGTGCTCAGTTACTTGGGCCCCTTCTGTAGTCACCTCAAGGAATTCAACCTTACACTCGATGCTCTCCTTCTTAAACTCCTCACAAATGGTATCTGCGATAGCTTGTTGGTTGTCCGTCGCCAAGGCGAGAATGGTCGGCCCAGCTCCGGAAAGGCAGATGCCCAAGAGACCTGGATGAGAGGATGGCGTGACGGATGCCAGAATGGTAGCTGTGATTCGTGTTTGTGTTTTATTACCGTTTTTTTCGATGGGAAGAGATGGAGAGGAAGGAATAGGTTTGAGTGACTCAGACTGAAGGCCCACGTGAACAGAAAGATGGTATCGAGGACAAGCAGTTGTACTCACGAAGGCCAGGAATCTGTTGGCAGCATCACAATTTGATCAAAGATTGACAATTTGAGCCATTTAAGGCGGTATTGATCATGCGACATGCTGTCAGCGAGATGTAAAAGCGCTCGAACAAGAGATCTCGGGTGGAAAAGATAAAATGAAACAAGAGAAACCAAAAGGAAAAAATTAAAAATAAAAATAAAGTGATAAAGTGAAGACTTACCAAATGCTTGCGGTATGGCTGGTGGACCTTGTCCTGCATGGCCTGGAAGATGAGATAAGGATCTGGTGGCGACCTGGCCAGGGCTGTGGTGAGCACTGCCAACCTTTGCAGGTTGAAAACCTAGGTGAGGAGAGAGTAGGGGAAGATATCAAAGTAAGTAATGTTCCAAGGGAGAGGGGGGACCACACAGGGGGACGGACTCAAGACAACTTACCAAGTCAGTCTTGGAGTAGCTTTCCGGAAGAGCACTCCTGGCTTTGGCGGTCGAAACCTCAAACTGAGGAATGATAGCGATGACCTTGATCTCCTTTGCCCAGCCAAATCTGATGTAGTGACCGATCCCTTTAGGAGGAGCTGGTGGGTTGATACCCCACTGCTCGCCAGCATCGGGTGGAAATTCTGGAAGCACCTCGCTCAGGGGCACGTCTTTTGCTGAGGTGTCTTCTGGACTCAGCTCAAGGAGATAAGAGCCTACAAAGCCCCCCATCAGAGCAGCGGTGACATTGTCAGGATGCCTCTCGATCATGAGGGCATGGTCCAGGAGACGCTCCTTGGAGAGGCCAAGGTTCCCAAGAGCGTTGCCGAGTAGGAGACCAGCCACAACGGCGGCACCAGAGCTACCGAGTCCTCTTCCGAATGGAACCTCATTGTGAACCTTGATCACAACACCCTTGGGGAAATGATTGACGCCATTGCATCTGAGGACGTATAAGGCGGTCCTGGTGGTGAGGTTCTTGTAAGGGTCAAGAGGGGCATCATCTGCGCCTGCTCCAGTGTATGAGAGAATGGGTGGGGACTGGGAAGAGGAAGGATCCACGGTGACATCTAGGGTAAGGTGGAGGGAAAGACTAAGACCGACGACGTCGAAGCCAGGACCGATGTTGGAAGAGGTGCAAGGGACTTTCACGGTGAAGGATCTGAGCGCCATGGTGGTCGACTTCCCCGGATAACACACAGGGGTTGAACTTTAGAGCTACTATGTGTTGACTGCGTGGAGACGGTCGCCAATTTCGAAGTGCTTGTTGATCTGCCTGTTTTCCCACTACCTTGAACCTAAATTGTGTGCTTTCCTTCGAATCTAGAAATCCTGGTTGAGCGGTTCGAGTAGTGTGGTGGTAGGAGGAGGACAGCACTGACGAAGTAGCTTTCGGCCCAGGTCGAGTCGCTTTTTGTTCTGAGTTTGACAAGGATGAAGAGTAGATTCAAGCTTGTTGGTAGATAAACTTTTGTGAGCCCTCCCACTGACTCAAGAAGAGGAGCTTTGGGATGCTCAGAGGTGAGGACTTTGTGGTGTGTGCCCTCTTAGGTTCAACCAAAACGAGTCACTCTGCCAATTCGGAACGGACTTGGAAGCTCGACGTGATCTTGAGGCTTTCTTCCCACTGCTTGGCAATCTTGATCACGTGAGTCAACCAACACTTTGTTCATGTTTGGGATTAATAATATACGCATGCATGGAATCATGAATCTATGCACTTAAAGCCTTATAAAAATAATTATATATCCTATTTTGATTGAGTTGAGAATTTAGTAATTTTCTATAGAGGAAAATTTTAGATTCTACTACTAGACTAGTAACTTCAGAGCACAACCTCGAATGCCACGATCTGGCCCCATCTGCTCTTGCCCACATACACTATAGATTGCCATATCACCTTCAAGGAACACCCCTAAGAGGCCAGAAAAAGCTCACACTCGGCTGATCCTCGAACCTCTCCTGAGGAATCAACGGAACCAAGACCCACCTACTACCTTTACGCATCCATCCGATCAAAAAGGGCGCGCTGAGATACTTCCGAATCCTCCCACCTACCCAGCCCGGCGTGAGGACGAAGCACTAAAGGAGCAGAGGCGGCTGTAGTAGCTTGAGAGAACCCGCCAGTTGTCTACCTACATCCTTTAGACAAGCTTTAAATTGGTACTCCTCCTCCCAAGCAAGGGCAGCCGACCAACCAGACGTCCTTTCTTCCCCTGCTTTCTTCTGCGTCTGGCCCCACCCAGAAAATCTTCCTGCTCCCAACTATCTCGGTGCTCGGGGCAAGCTTCAGCTGAAAGTCTTTGTTTTCCATTCTTGTTCAGCTTTTCAGCTGATGGCAACTCAGACAGAATGGCCTCAGTCCTTGAAGTGAGCACAATATTTGTTCAGCTCTTTTCAGGAACATGCTCTCATTCTTTCAACCCTTTCATTTTTGCCTCACCTTCCCTCTCTTCAGGGACTTCGCTAACAGGGCATTTTCGGCCTGCACAGATTCTAACAGAAAGCTGGTGAGCGATGAACTTCGGGCACTGATCTTTCAGTCTTTTCAAGAGGGTACCATCCATTCGACTGACTGGTCTAAAGTGGAATTAAAAAGGTGAGTTTTGCAACCCGTGAAACAATCAGGCCTTCCCATTTTCTCGGCCATCGCTAAAATGTTCCTCCCACCTTAGCCTAAGCGTCAGCAAGAAGCAACCTATCAAAAAGCGAGGCGCACTTTCTGGCTCGCCCTCGACCTTAGATGATCTTGCGAGAAAGGAGAAGCGCGCTAGAAGGTTCGAAAAGGATCAGGAAGAATTCCTGCGGTCAGAAAATGAAGGGTTGCAGAGCGCGACAGCGAGCACAAGTTTGGCCGGGCGTCTAGGCAATGCCTCCTTGGATTCGAGCATAGGGGCGAATGGAAGGTTGGACCAGCGTAGGACTGCGGCCAGGGGGCACAGCTCTTCCTCATTGCCCAGTAGGAAGGGAAAATTCAGCCAAATGACGCCAAGCCCTTCTTTCGCGGAAGGAGAGTATGCAGATCCTGTGAGTCCCGCTCCCAGCCGCTCGTTTCAGAAGGATGACGGCTGATGGCTGACTGGCCTGGGAATCATTCTTTTCCTGTTCGTTTGCGACTAGAATGTTATTGATTGGGACGAGCATACGGTGGTAGGAACTTCGACCAAGTTGGAAAAGCCGTACCTTCGTCTGACATCGGTGAGCCTTGCATCCGTTCAATCTGAAGGTGGTATCAAATGCGACAGTTTTCTCACCTGTTTCTTGCCTCCCCTGTCCGATGAGGTGTCTGTAGGCCCCTGACCCGAAGACTGTGCGACCATTGTCAACGCTGCAACAAACGCTCGAGCTTCTGAAGAAGAAGTGGAGGACGGAGGGAAACTACGCGTACATTTGCGATCAGTTCAAGAGTATGAGACAGGATCTGACCGTAAGGCTCATATCCATCTGCAGCCTGTCTCTCAAATCGAGTTCACTTACTCAAAGTTGACATGATCGCATCGCACATTCCCCGCAGGTGCAACGGATCAAAAATGAATTCACCGTCAAAGTCTACGAGATTCACGCTCGTATAGCCCTTGAAAAAGTCCGTAAGATAAGCTTGACAAAAGCTGTTGCTAACTACAGGCAAGTTGGCGAGGCTGACGTTGACTTCTCCCCATGCCATAACCTGCGCTCAACAGGGAGACCTGGGCGAGTACAATCAGTGTCAATCACAGCTCCGTGGCCTTTACGCGTATAATATTCCTGGTTGCACTATGGAATTTCTCGCGTATAGGATCCTATACCTTCTTCACACCCGCAATCGCAGAGGTGGGTTGATCGCACGTCATGGGGCCGGCAAACCAACGCCAAAATTCGATCTTGCAATGAATAACCAGCTGACGCGAAACTACATCCTCCCATGAAGACGTGAATGCTTTGATGGCGGAGCTTACAGCGGGCCACAAGGCGGAACCAGCAGTCGCCCATGCCCTCTCTGTGCGCTCTGCGCTCGTAACCGGAAACTATCACAAATTCTTTGAACTTTACAATGACGCTCCGAACATGAATGCCTATGTGATGGACCATTTCGTTGAAAGGGAGAGGGTGAATGCACTTTTGGTTATCGCCAAGGGGTGAGTGGTCCTTGAAGGCGTCATCTTGCCAAACTTTGCAAGGTCTATTTTCGCTGATGTTCCATCCTTTCCTCGTCTGTCTGCATCCGAAAACTTGGTGACCGGACATGGAAACTAAAAATGAATGAAAACATACATTGGTGAAAAAAAAATCGTAACCGGGGTCTCTATCTTGCACCACTCAACTTTTATTCAATCTTTCCCAGCTACCGCCCTCACTGCCCCCTATCCTTCATCGCTTCAGAGCTTGCATTTGCTGATGCCATGGAGGCTCACGAGTTCCTTGCATCACATAATTGCGCTACTTACATCGACCCAACCCCCACAGAATTGGTAGCCACCCTATCCCCTCGTGGGAAAAAAAAGGCAAAGGGGCAAAGCCTGCCGTTCGAGAAGAGAAACTGGGACGCTAAAACAGCAATCGATGCTCTAAATGGAGCGATGGAGAAGTATCGGAAAGTTGATGTGAGCATCACGCCCTTTGGTGATCGTCCTCGTGTTAGCAACTCTCAAAAAACTAACTTTGCCCCCAAATCCCCTACGACAAAAAAATTCCGGCCTGCGAATGTAGATCAAAGGTCAAATCTGAGCGTTTCTCCAAGGTCAAGGATGCGTGTCCAAACCGATCCAAGAAGAAGAACAGAAATCAATTGGAGAACCTGGGAAAAGATGAACCAAGTCAAATGGTCAAACCAGGTGCAATCGTCCGTTTGTTCGTTTCCGGTGCGTGCGGATCTCTGCATACACCTGATAAAATGCTGATCGCAGAAAGTAGAGCTTGTTTCCTGCAAACCCATTGAACCATCCTCCCCTCTCGTGCCTCCTTCCTTCATTCTTCCATTATCGGCTTCGGTTACCTTTTACCCGAATCTCACCGGCGAGTGGTAGGAACGTACCGCAACTAGACTCTCTCCATCAATCTACTACCTTATCTTGTACCAAGTAACACTCTTTCATTGTTGGCCATGAATCTACTCAATCGCCACCACTGCTACCACCATCCTCACCAACCTCCCACCTTTCTTCGACATGCTTCTCATTACCTATAGTTTTTTTTTCCTACCATCGTGCTAACGATACTTTACATGTTGCTACTCGGTAGTCACTCTTTGGACGACTTTTGATGAGTGTAAATGGATCATAAATGAATCAACTCAATAAATTAACTAAATATCAGTGAAGGAAGTGAACAAGGAAGGGCATTGAGAGTCATTTCCTGCTAAAGTTAGGACAACTTTTTTCAAACATACAGTCACCTCCGTTGACTTAAATAATTTTTATTTTAGACCTTTTCCTCAAAAAAGAATTCAAAAAATTCTCAAAAATCAGAGAAAAATGCAAGCATTGTCAAACTTGGGGGGATACTTCTTTGGATAGAGTACTGTAAAATGAAGTACTGAATTGTTAGCAAAAATGTTGATACGTTAAGAAAGAGCTTCATTATTCTTGTCATGCTAAAAAAGACCTTTTTAAGATTGTACTCTTTTGTCTCTTCTGATATCACTCTTAGGCCTTCTGAAGCTATCTTCTTAACAGTTTCTGAACCTTTTTAGGTCATTGAAATAAATGAAGTGGATCAGTAAGAGTTTCGCATCAGATAGAAGTAAAACTTTACAAAGACAAAGACATTTTTGGTTTAAAGATAATAATTACCACGTTAAGGTTCAGAGAGAGTTTCTGAAACCTTTTCAACCCAAACTAAAAAAAATGAAATTAGAGGTATATTCTACATCCTCTTGAAGGGACTTTCACATTTTTTAATCAAAGAAAGATCCTTTCTTGTGTCTTATCTGTAAAGATCTGTTTATTTAGAAAAAATCATACTTTTGAGACCTAAATAGATTGTGAATATCTATAGTTCTACAATGATTCTAGTAAAGATCTTTACTGCATTGAAGATTACTTGGGAACATATTAAAGAAGACTACCTGGAAAAGCTCCTTCTCAGCGTGCCAAAGAGAATGCAGCAGGTTATCAAGGCAAAAGATGGCCACACTGACTACTAAGCGCTTTGTCATGTAGATATGTACAGTGAATATCATCCCTCAAACTTTTGTTGGCTTAGCTTGTCTCTGATTTTTAAGAATTTTATGAAATTTTTCTTTGGAGGAAAAAGTCTAAAAATAAAAATTATTTAAGTCAATGGAGGTGACTGTAGCACTTTCTGGAATCTAAGAGGTTCAGCCAGTGAATTGCCTTGAGAACACAGGACCAGGATAGCAATAAGATATCTAACTCTTACACAAATCTTCCCACCTGATTTCATCTACCATCTGGTCAGGCCCTCACTCAAACCATATGAACCCCCACCCCTCCCCAATGAATGGCAATCAGGGTTTCCCAATTGCTGGAGCTTGAAAAGGTAAGGTAGAGTAAGAAAGTGAGGGTGGAAAATTGGAGCCAAAAGGTGATTCATCCTGTTGGAGGAAACAGAAGAAGAAAAAAGTGGGAGCTTACATGGCTAAAATGGGGATAATATTGTCTGAGCAAAATAAGCAGACTCTTATTGAGAAGTGACCTCTACAAATGTGTCTGCCTAACAGACTAGAAAGAATAAATCTTCACCATAGAATTGACATAGTCCAGAGAGTCCAAATTGTGAAGGGGGAGACTTAAGGGAAAGAAAGTCTGGAGTGAAGGGGCGCATGGAGAATCCAGTAAGAACATGAAGAATTAAGACTATTCTAGCTCTGCAACATAGTAGCTAGACATACCTTCTAGAATACCAATTTCTGGGAGAACCAAGAGAAAAAGAGAAGAGTTCATTAAGGAGATGTGAGTCAAAAGAATTTGGAGAGAATGCAAAGAGAATGATTGAAAGTCAGATTATCAGAAGGGGGAAGGTCTTTGAGTAGAATGCATTTTACACCTCTTGGAGTTTGTAAAAAAAATCCAAAAATCCAACTTTCTTCCTGACCACCATTATCACCACACATCATCTTTACCGCACATCACACAACACAACCATGTCTGAAAATTTGCACACATCTAGAAGACATGTACTCCTCACTGATCACCAAAAAGGAGAAATCCTAGGCATGTTCAGGGCCAGCCAAAAAAAAATCTCAGATTACAAAGGAACTTGGCCTTAGTTATCAAACAATCCGGTCTCTCATTCTTAAAGTACAGAGAACTGGAAGCTCAGAGAATCAGTTCAATTCTCATAATCCAAAGTACTCTAAAAGAGATATCAGAAAACTTGTCAGAATGGCTCAATCGAATCCAGAATCAAGAAGAATGCCTCTTCAATGAACTAGGACTGGCTGCAGGAGGAATGTCAGAATCTACAGTCTAGAGAGACACCTTAAACAACACAATCTTAGCACTACAAAGCATCATTTAAGCCTCTACTAACTCCTTTACATAATGAAAGAAGATTGGAGTTTGCATTAAAGCACAAAGATTGAACTTTAGAGGATTGGGAGAAGGTACTTTGGAAGATGAAAGTTCTATAGAGAAAAGTTAATGTCATCAGAAAACCAAATCCAAACTTCATCCAGCTTGGTTTCAACTTAGGAATGGCAAGTAAGAGTCATGGTCTTCGGATGTTTAATTGGGCTGATAAAGGGGCTTTTCTTTAGGATGCCTTCAGTAAAGTTTCATGGAAAAGATGCGAGAAGAAGTCTTTCTTTGGTTCTTAGGCATGAGAATGGACTAATGCTCCAATTCATACTTCTCAGTACAGTCAACAGGGCTTTGAGGCATGTAGTATATCAACCTTAAGGTGGCCAGCACAGTCACCAGAACTAATGCCAATTGAGAATCTCTGGTCTTACCTCAAGCAAAGGCTCTACAAAGCTAATCAACATCTTTCAGCACTTCAAGGAGGTCCAGAAACCATTAAAGAGAAGGTATTTCTGCATTGAATTGCTTGGGAAGAGATTGAAGAAGATTACCTAGAAAGGCTTCTTCTCAGCATGCCAAGGAGAATGCAGCAGGTTGTCATGGCAAAAGGGTGGCCACACTGACTACTAGGTGCTTCATCATGTGAATGTAGATGATGAAAATCATCCCTAAAAGTTTTGTTGGCTTAGCATGTCTTTCTGATTTCCAAGAATGTTTTTAAGTTTTTTTTTTTGGTGGATAAAGAGTCTAAAAAAAAGTATTGGAGTCAACGAGGTGACTGTAAGTATAGCGAGCTCAGGAGCTAGAGCAAAGAGAGTGAAGACAAGTTTGCTAATATCCTCCTTAAACATAAGCTTCCATTCAATCAATTTGCAACACAACTTTAGAGCTTGTGAGAATCTTTTGAGCTGGGGATGGCTCTGGTGGCTGGTCTCATTCAAAATATTTGCATCCATTAGAAGATCACAAATGTTCAGTTCTTCTCATCCTTTCAATGAAAGGACTTTCTCATGATTCAGGAAAATTTTATATCTGACTTCTGGTGCCCACAATATCTCCCAAGTTTTCTGATGTAAAGACCTTGCCGATATACGTCTTGACGCATACTTCTTCTCGTCGCTATCCTCCCTCTGTACCAACACCACATCCAATCTTCCTTTACCTGTACCTACACAACTTACTTAATAAAACACCTTCAAACTTGCCATGCCACATCAGGGAGAGCTTACACCCTCTAGGAGAGAAAGGATTGTGAGCCTGGCACACCTACGTGGTCTCTCGTGCAGCCAAATTGCCGCCCAGGTCGGTACAACCCAGCAAACTGTGGCAAACACCCTGTCCAACTTCAACACCCGAGGGCACTGCTACCAGACCTTCTCTTCTGGCCAGCCCACCCAAGCTAGCAACAGGCACAACAGGCACATCCTAATGACGATCTTCCAGCACCCCTTTGATAGCTGGAATCAGATCTTGGGCCACTTAGAAGGGGTGACAAGGTACCACCTGAGGAAGGTAGCCAAGGAAGCTAGAATCAGGCGCTGTGTCGTGATCAGGAAGCCTGTTCTGACTCTCAAACATAGAGAGAAACGCCTGTAATGGGCCAAGGCAAACAAAGGAAGGGATTGGAACATGGTTCTCTTTAGAGATGAGTCTAGTTTAGAGGTTTGCGGTACAGACAGGCAGGTAAGAGTGAGTAGGCAATCAGGAGAGGCCTACATCCCTAGGAACATGACGTCGACCTTCAGAAGCGCCCGTCAGAGCCTCATGGTGTGGGCCGGCATGTCGTATGACTTCAAGACACCTCTGTTTCGCATCCCTCTTGCGCCTAGCAGGGTGGAAAGGAGTACTAGGATTAGGGCGGAAGGCCTCAAAGCTCAAAGGTACGCAGATCACATAGTAAAAGGTCCTCTTCAGGCGGCCTGGCATGAGTTAACAATGTTCTCAGTTGGATATCAGGTTGTAGAGGACAATCTGCCATGCCACAATGGCCTTGTGGCCTGGCAGGCAAGGGAAGAGGTCAGGATATGCTGCCTCAATCATCCCTCTGTGCCTCCAGACCTAAATCCGATAGAGAACGTCTGGATGGTTCTGAAAACAAGGATTTACAGAGTCCAGCCCATCTTGACAAGCCTGGATGAGTTATTCATGGTGGCTAGTAGGGTCTGGAACGAGATCGAGATGGAAATCGTCAATGGTTGCGTGGAGTCCATGCCGTGACGGGTCTCAACTTTGGCGGAGATCAAGGGGAAGAGCCTCAGATACTAGTGAAAACCTCCCTGTTGCTTGCCATCATGGCTGTCTCCTACATGTAGTACTACCATCAGAGAAGAGATCTGCGGCCAATATATATCGGCTAACATGTGCGAGGAATGTGGTGATCAAAGGTTTGAGGAAGAGGTATGTTGAAGGAAGTTTGAATGGCATGCTGGCGAACGGTCACATGTCAAGACATATATCAGCAAGGTCTGTATATAGATTTGGCTTCTGGGCCTTGTACCAGTCTTGCCTAGTGATCACTGAACCGGCACTGACAAGTACTTGTAACACTGCAGAATTCATCTCCCTGAGTCAGGCATGTTTCTCTAATTGTAAACCTTAACTTGCTGGCTGATCAAATCTCAATAGTTATTTCTGTTCTGTTCCTTGCCTTGTGTAAAGACTTTGTCCAGATATGTCTTGACACAAACCATCTTTCAGCGTCTATTTGTTAGCTAGAAGCAGATCTTAGGGTGCCTTTAAGAAGTGTCAAGAAATTGCCTGCGAAAGTTGGCCAAGGAGGCAGGTATCAAGTGGTGTTTCGCCTTCAGGAAGTCTATGCTTACTATGAATAACATTGAAAAACACTTGCAGTGGACCAAAAAAAACTAGAGAAGGGATTGAGACCTTCACAGATGAGTCAAGTGTAGGTAGGAGGTACAATCAGGTAAGACAGGGTTAGATAGCAATCAGAAGAAGGCACATCTGCCTCAGAATATGACGCAAACCTTCAGAAACAGCTGTCAGAGCTTGATGGTGTGGGCTGGCATGGAGGACAACTTAAAACGGCTCTCTTTGCAACTCCTTGGCGCCCAGCTGGGTAGAAATGAGTACTAGAATGAGGGAAGAAGGCCTTCTCATAAGATGCTGATCTGAACAAAAAGGGACCTCTCAAGGCATCTTGGGATGAGTTAATAACCATCTCAGATAGATTTCTGGTAGTGGAGGACAATACATCATGCCACAATGGTGTTGTGATGACCAATCAGGCAAGAGGAGAGGTCAGAAAAAAATGCATGGATCACCCCTTTGCCTCTCCAGACCTAAACCCATGAAGAATGCCTGGATGTTTCTCAAAACAAGGATTCACAGGGTTCAGCCCATTCCCACAGGGTTGGATGAGCTGTTCATGGTGGCTAGCAAGGTCAGTGACAAGATTGAGATAGATGTCATCAATGGTTGCGTGAAGTTGATGGCACAACAGGTAGGGACACTGGTGGAGAACATGTGAAAAGGGAAAGGCATCTTCAGTGAAGTTCAACCAGGCATGCCAGCACAGCACAGGTCAAGTCATACCTTGCAAGGTTTGTACTGTCTCCGATCTTGGATGATTTCTGACCTGACCTCTGAAACTTTGCGGTCAGATGAATCACATAGCATTTTAATCCTTCTCTTCCCTCCTTCCCTCTCATCTTCTGTTCCACATCCCTCTACTCACTCCTGCACCCAAGTAGCACTTTCTGGAATCTAAGAGATTACACAAGTGAGTTGCCCAGATGACACAGGACCAGGATAGACGTAAAATATTCAAATCCTACAAAAAGTGAGCAAATAAATGACTTACATTGAATGTTTGGGCTAACTCTCTTTCAATGGACGGTATGGCCCAGCAAGCCTAATACAGCTGACTAGGCAGTTTGGATCTGAAGGTACAGCAGACTCAAAGTTTCATGTGTCCAAAATCTCCACACACTCTCCACAGCCAGGATTATCCTGGCTTTTTTTTGGGCCAGAAAAGGAGGCTTGTTCAATTGAGTAGAAAGATGGGAAGTTTTTCTGTCTAAGCTAGAGATTACATCTGTTCTGTCACGAAGCTCACACAATGGGAAAATTTTAAATCTACAGATGAAGAAGACAACCAATCCCCTATCTGCTAGAGGGTGTTGTATGCTTAAGTGGTTTCTTCCACCTGGGGAATTGGCCCTTTTGGATTCCCACCTCTGCTGAAAGTGAAGTCCAAAGTTGTTACAATCCAAAGCTTAGATATTAAGAACACCTGCTGCTGTGCTTGAATCAAATTTTCTCTTTTTTAATCACCCCTCTCCTCTCATTCCCTTTCCCTCTTCAGTCTTACTTCTCTTAGGATACAGACATCAGAGGAGATAATTATTGATCCTTTTCTTTGCATTGAACAACTTCAACAATCTTGCCCCTGTTGATGAGTTTGGGGCAGCCCACCTAAAGTATACCATTCAACCTATTGTGCCTCAACCAAGGAGGCATGGGCTTGGCAAATCACGCTTGATCTCTTTGATTCTCCAAAAGTGCTCCTTTGCTAAAGGAGCTCATGAGTGGTTAGATGTGGAACAGAAGAAGGGGAGAAAGAGGGAAGAGAAGGATTGAAATGCTATGTGCTTCATCTGACCCCAAAGTTCCAGAAGTCAGGTCAGAAATCATCCAACATCAGGATGCAGTACATTAGGTGAGGAGAGAGGACAAACTTGAACTTGCCAATCAGGTACCTGAAATCACCAATCAAAGGGCACTGACAGGGATTTGCTAATACACCCCCTCCCAACAAACATTTCACGGTAAGCTTGCCTTGTAGGACTTATTACATGCACCCTCTTCAACACTTGAAGTAGCTTAAGAGGCCTTTCCTAACCTAAATTAAGATTCTCTCCTGTCATAGATCAAAATATACATGATAAATTACCCTTCTAGATTCTGGATTATGACATGCACCTTCTTTGGCATTTTACTGCCTTATAATTTTCCTATGTCCTCTCTTGCTTTGAGCTGGATTTTTGGATCAACAAGAATGCAGTGCAATATTGGCAACTGAGGGTAAGGATGGATAAGCCCATGACAAAATTGAATTACCAAGTTTGGAATGTAGAAAGGACATAATCTAATGAATTAATCTAAAAGTTTGTAGCTGAAGGGAAATTTCAGTCATGTGGGCTCAATGACACGAGAAGAGACAAACTTTCATACCTTAAAGTTTTGAGTGATTGATTATCTACATCATCTAGTTAAATAATCTTTATATGAACATGCCTTTTGGCATTTGATCATTCTTTTTCACAAGTTAAAGGGGGCAAGAATTTTTCCAAAGAAGATCAAAATATACATTAAAGCTGTCACATGAGGGTAAAGAGATCGGGCAACCTACAAATCAAATCCCTCACACTGAGAGGGGAGCTTCCTCAGGTCCTTGCAGATTTTTCAGCTTGAGCCAAGCTGGAAATTCCTCAGTCAATGCTGAGCTTAACTTACATGATGGGTGAGCCCACTTTATCACTAATCCAATGTGACCTTCCTCTTGTTGACATAACAGAAATTCATCAAGATCAATCCTATCTCATCATGTACAGCCTGCAACACATGGCGCTTTATTTTGGTATTAGACTCAGAGTTGAGACATTTGAAAATCAACCAAAAAGTTCTCAAGGATTTTCTGTGCTTCTGAATTACTGTAAGGTTTCTGGCTTTCCTGCCTCGCTTGCCTGGTGCTCACTGACCAGGCATTATTAGATTCTTGTTTCTCCTCCTCATCCTGACCTCTGCCTAGTCATCTAGCTGAGTCAGCTCTGTTCCTCTCCCTGTGAACTTTTACCTGACTAAGTGATCTCAACTGTAGAGTGTTCCTGTTCTTCTCACCTAATGTACTGTCTCCTGATCTATGATGATCTCCTCACCTGATGTACTATCTCCTAATCTAGGATGACTTCTGATCTGACCTCTGGATCTCAGAGGTAATGTGGTCCACATGGTATATAAACCCTTCTCTCCTCTCTTTCCCTTCATCTTCTGTTCCACATCTATCCATTCACTCCTGTACCCAAGTAGCACTTTCTGGAATCTAAGAGATTAAGCAGTGAATTGCCTCAAGGACACAGGACCAGGATAGCAGTAAGAGATCCAACCCTTACAATTACTAGAATGCTTTGTTGGCAATTTTTCAAATCAGCATGACAAGCGTACAGATTCTCTGAGGTGCAATCATATCTACTTTCCAAGTGGATGAGAACTAAACAGTGACCTATCATACATTCTTTCATAGCCTTTAAAAATGTGATTGTGTCAAGTCTCTACTTTAAAACAATGAATCAAGTGCATGAATGAATGCAACAGTTATATTGCAGAAGCATCACATTGGGATGTGATGTATGAAAAGAAAATTCAAGAGCTTTCTGAAAGATGAGGTACTCTAAAGAATTAGAAAGTGATAAAAGGATAGCAGTGACTGGATAGAGCTTCTTCTAATTGCAAGAAAATGTAAAGGCCCTTTTACCAGGCAAAAGTTCCACAAGAAACATTTATTGCTCCTTCAGGCTGCCGCTCCTTCTCTCCATGATTCTTTATTTTTGGAAAATGCTTTTTAAAACTGGAAAAAAAAGTAAACCATTGCCATGCACTGATCCTGACCTGCTTCACTCAAATGATTCTTCTTTTCACAATTTCGGGGTCCCAGATGGGTAGAATCTAGTACTTACACGAATTTATGGCCACATATAACTTTAATTCCTATTTCAGATCTCTTTGAATCACATATTGAATGTAAATTCCACTTTGTACAAAGAAAGAACATAACCTTGTGTCTTACTTGCAGCCTATTAAACAAATCTCTTCTATTCTACAAAGTACAACCATCACGATGGCTTTGACACACTTTAATACAGAAATGGAACCACAACTCTTGGAAACAATACAACTTGTTCTGGCCATGACAAGACAAGACAAAAAAAAACTTAATATTGCCTCTTTACTTTTATCAAAAAAGTAAAAAAAAATATATTTGTGGAACCTTCCTTACTTGCTAACCTACTGTAATTCAAAGCTGTCATGGTTATGGGAATCTCATGTTTGGTAAGATCTCCATTAGGGTTAAAAGCAGATTAGGTTTAGGAGATTTCCAGAAGATATGAGGAGATTGCCATAGGATTTTTAGGAGATTACTGTTGGGTTTTTATAGGTTGATAAACTAAAGAATATTGCCGTTGAGTTTCTATGAGTTGATAAGGTTTGATGAGATTCCCATAAGATTTGATTATAGATTTCCATCAAGTTCCCCATGCTTACCTTTTCCAAGATTTCAATTAGCTCCCATGAGTATGCTCCACATTGCTCCAGAAGTCCTAGAAATCCTAGAACTTTCCCAGCAAAAGTTTCTAAAAACAACTCTAAGCAAGTTTCCCACTATTTTCCTCTTTCCAGCTTAATTCTTTATTCTAGAGTCCTCTTAGTGTCCTATTCTAAAATGTACATTCTCACTTCTAGTATGTTTCCTCACCTGATCTATGTACTTTTCTCCTAACAGATGTAAGGTATATAAAGAGTAGTCTTTTTCCCAAATCTTGTACATATTTTCCCCAAGCCGGCAATAAAACATATTCTCTCTTACAATCCCATCTGCAAGAGATTCTGTCAAGTCAAAACAGCAAAGCATTCAAAATTAGTCTCCTATTCTAATCTTCTAACTTTCTTGTCCCCTTTGTGCCTTACACCATTACAAAAAATGCTTGAAAATAAAACCTCTACAATCTGATAAGTTTTAAAGAGTCAAATCATGTTTATGTAAGAATTGGATCTCTTACTTCTATCCTGATCCTGTTTCCTCTAGGCAACTCACTGGCTTAATCTCTTGGATTCCAGAAAGTGCTACTTGGGTTCAGGAGTGTAAGGATTTAGCTCTCCTCCAATTCATCTCTCTGCTGAGTCACATGACCTAGTCACTCCTCTCAAATGATCAGAAATGTATAGTTCTTCTGTTCTTCTCACCTGATGTATTATCCCCTAATGTGGGATGACTTCTGACCTGACCTCTGAGATGTAGACCTCTAAGATCCAGAGGTCTGGCAAGAAATCATCATAGATCAGGAGACAGTACATTAGGTGAGAAGAACAGGAACACTATACAGTTGAGATCACTTAGTCAGGTAAAAGTTCACAGGGAGAGGAACAGAGCTGACTCAGCTAGATGACTAGGCAGAGGTCAGGATGAGGAGGAGAAACAAGAATCTAATAATGCCTGGTCAGTGAGCACCAGGCAAGCGAGGCAGGAAAGCCAGAAACCTCACAGAAGGAGAGGCCTCAGTGCTGCAAGAACGAAGCTTTGAAGACGACTGCCTAACCTGGATCCTGTGGATAGATCAGTAGTAGTTATTTTTTCCCCTGCAAATGGCCTTTCCCAGAACTAAGACAGAAAGAAAGAAGACTTCAGCACCACCCATCCTACCCCATCTATCGAAGATGAATTTATCTTTCCGTGGTACTTGAGATCCTTGACCGCGATAGAAGCCGCATCTCAATGTATTACCGAATCTCTCCAAATCTATATTGGCAGATTCGTTCTAGGTGCGAACGAAGATCTTTGATTTGGATTCAAGTGATGAAAATCGATTCCTCAACCTCACTTTAGATGGTCGATGATTTACAAATTTTGCTTGGAGAACATGTTGCACGTATGAGCACAGGGAAAATCAAGAGTTGGAGAAACCTCTTTTCATCGTCTTGATGGACTTCGGCTTCTGTCTCTTGGTGCTCCCGCCGATCTCCTCGCGGTGCCGCGGATGCCTGTGCCACCTGCTGGGGGCCTAACAAAAGCGAAATCAGCTTTCAGGGCCTGGTCCAGAAGGGTCAAGCCGTTGGAGCATGCGTCAATCGCCTTTTTAGCCTCCGCATGGGTCTCGAACTCGACAAGGGCATAGCCCTGGGCAACGTGGTGGACATGGAGGCGATTTTTGGAATGGGTCAGTCGATGTGGAACTTCTACCTTTCGCTTGTAGCAACGAACGTCGACAGCCAGCAACTGACCTTGACATAGCCCGTACGTCGATCCAGATTTAAGTGAAGGTTTCTGATCTCCCCAAAGTCCGCAAACTTGTCCAAAACTTCCTCCTCTGTGGCCTCCTCATGGACGTTAGTCACCAGCACAATCCAACCCTCTACAGCTGATTTGTTGAACAGTGTAGAGGTGGGGGGAGGGTTTTCAGTTCACTCGCCAAAAGAGTGCTCTAGTCTCTTTCCAACCGAGTCTAGACTTACATCTCGCCGCTCTGTCCTCAACGTCCTTGCTTGCATCTAGCCTCTCGAAACCTCCAGCCTTTACACCATCCGAGGAGGGTCCATCACCCCGTTGATTGAATCCTCGTCCCTTTTTCTTGATCGAGGGATCTATTATTCGGATGAAAAAGAGAGAGGAAGAACATGATATCGCCGAAGTCGGTCATCTTTCCGAACAATTCTTCCTTAGAAAATGAAAGGAAAAAAGCCGGATGCTGGCCGCCACTCACCATCTTGCATGTCAACATCGTCTACGACCTCGGGGCCGATCTCGATCTCATTTTCGACCATCTTCACAAGCCTCGAGGTGGATGAAACCAGGAGAGGAGGCTCGTAAGTTTGTCAAAGGCTGGATTACGCTGCCGCTATTGGTCTCCAAGGCTCTCCGGAGGAAGAAAGATTGATGGGCGGGATTTTTCTTGAGGGCTTGCTGAAGAGGTATAAATGGTATGTGTACTTTACAACACAGTGTCCTTCTTCAACGATGCTAGTGTAGGTGGCAGAAGGTGGATGAGATCTGAGTTGTTGGCTGCGGGACGGAGTGGTGGTGTACTGCATGTATGTCGATCCCGTGAGTCGTGGCGCGTCGAGAAGGAAGGATGACAAAATGAAAAGAAAAGGTGTGCGGCCGACGTTGAGGAAGAGCGGCGAGGAAGAAAGGTGGAAAAGTGGTCCCCCTCGCACATTTTGATGACTTCTTTCGTCCATGTGGAGCTCGTTTTGCCTTTTCGTTTGAGTGAGGCCATCTTCACTCGCTCTTCCTTCACACCTGTCCACTACTACCATCAGGTGACTTTCTCTTTAGCAAGGGACCTTGTTTCACTCGTCCTATGCTTCCCGTCCATTCATCCTCTCTAACTTTTCTCATCACAAATCTCCACTCCCGGGATTCACGAGTGATTAAGGGCCTTATACATTCTTGAGCAACGCAAATCCCATCTCTCCTGCACTTGGCGATTCAAAAGCAGTGTCTTTCCACCTTCCCGTTTTTGGGATCATCATCTGCTCACCCGCTCAACACTCTTCAACCATTCTTCTCGACCAAAGACCATTCCGGTCCTCTCAAGCGAGTCAAAGAGGAAATCATTCTTCGGCAAGCCATGAGCTTCTCCTCGCTCTTGCTCAAGTTCTCTCGGATCTTGTCTGAATCCACGTCTTCTCTGCTCGCACTGAGAGTCGAGTTGGACCGAGACCACCCACAATTAGCACCACCCACCACGGTATTCCACCACCTTTCAAGCAGAGCGAACGAAACCAAGCTCAAAGTGGATGCCCTTGTCGACTCTTTCGCTGCCGGAAAATCGCCGCAGCTTGGCGACAAGGTTCGAGGCATTTTTTTGGAAAAGAGCAGCGCCGAAGTGAGGCGGTTTGTCCTGTCAACGTCTCCAGGCTTCGAGCGGCCAGCTGACACGTTTCACCGACTCGATGTAGCTGTCTCTTTACAACTTGCAGGCGTCTTAGATCCTGCTCTACCCCTTTCCATCATCGAAGAGCTCCTCGAAGCTTCTACAATCGGCCAATGCTCTGAGGTCTTCGACTACGTCGAAAGCAGGGTCTGGCAGATGACAATCAACATGTCGCCTGTCAAGGGGAAAGGTCTTGTTTTGCTTAGGCTTTGCAACGAGCTGCTGAAGCGCCTGTCAAAGCCTTCCAAGCCACACACAATCTTTGCCGGTCGCATCCTAAGTCTTTTGGCCGCCGTGTTTCCCCTCGGAGAGCGCAGCGGTGTCAATCTCAAAGGTGATTTCAACGTGGAAAATCGCACCGTACTTGAATCGGGTCCCGAATCAGAAGACGGCAAAAAATCGGGTGAAGATGGTGAAAAGATCGTTCAAGGCGAGGAGGGAGTCTCTCCTAAGCCAAACGGTGAAGAGGATGCAAGTACTGGCAAGAGAAGCGACTTCTACTATACATTCTGGAGGATGCAAAGGTATTTCTCCAACCCGCCCATACTAATGGGCCTTCCTGATCCTCTCAATGAAACACTGCCTCTCGTCGGGTCAAAGGATCCTCCACCTGGCACTTTCATTCCGAAGGGTGAAGATCCTGCTCCGGATGGAATGCCAGGTCCGATGGCCGAACTCAGGATAGGTACCTCGCAAATTCTCAAACTCTTCTCGAGTGTCGCGAAACGTGAAAAAGAGCTCGCTGGATCCACCACGGCGGAATGTGCGAAGTCGATCAAGGCACAACCAAAATCAGAAGGCGAGAAGCTCAAGGAAGTCGAGATTCAACAGGAAAATCCAAGGGGGAAAAGGAGAAAGCTGGTCATAGAGAATGGTGTTCAAGCCAAGGAGACTGAGGCCGACGTAGAAAACATGGATGTGGATGAGGAAGAGACATCAAAGCTGAGGGACGATTTTTTCCCGAAGTTTTTGACTGGAAGAAAGCTATTGGACTATGAGGTGTGTTTCTCTTGACTCTGAAATCCCTTGGCTGACCTGATGCTGAACTCGGCTATGGCGATATGCTGCATTTCTAGCTCCATGATCCATCATTTAGACGGCACATATTGGTCCAATACCTTATCTTGTTCCAGTATCTTCTCTCCTTCACCCCGGCAAGCCGTGAGAAATGGAAGGACTGGAAGAACAAGTCACTGCAGGCCGTCTTTGTGCTCTCAGATGTGGACGTGAGTTTTCTCTCCTCCCCTCTTCATCTCTCATTTCTATCATCAAGTCCATGCAAAAGTTGAAGGGCTGACCTTCATCGATCATCTCTGATTCGAACAGGAATCCTGGATAAGAACGACCTGGAGAGAGATTCAAGCGCTGATGAGGGAGATACCCCCGGACGGCAAACTCTTCCTCGACACTGTGCTCGAGACTTTAGCCAGGGAAAGGAGCTGGGTCAGTGTGTCAGGTATTCAGCCATTTGCGATCATCGAACAGCAATATTCTGACCGTCTGGATCATTTTCGCTTTCCCTCGATCACAGGTCCGCTGGAAGACTGACATGTGCCCGCCGATCGACAAACCTTCCATGAATGTCGGACAGCTGGATTCCTTCGCGGAAGCACGCCGCAAGTTTGGCAAAAGGGCAGTACCATACCTTCATCCGCTCGGTACCCACGCCTTGAGCGAGCTCTGGGAAAATGGGTTCCCGCCACCGATTGTAGGGAAGCGCCGAATGGAAGATGAGACAGGCGTAGAGGTAGAGATTACTACCGACGGTCTGGAGGACCTTGAATTCCCTCCTCACATACCCGACCTTGGAAGCTATCACCGGCTTATCAAGAGAGAGGAGGCTAAAATCGGTCTGCGGAAAAGCAAGATTGGCGCAGATGGCGGTGATGCGGGTGGCAAGGAAGATGTCGATCACACTGTTGAAGATGACGAGCTGCAAGGGATGAAAGAGGCGGTTCAGAGCCTGGCGTGGCGTGCCTTGCGGGTGGCAAATCATGAACACCTTCACCTCTTCCCTTCCATGAAAGGCGCGGACAACGTAGCGCTGCTGATGGATGCTATCAGGGTTGAAGGTGAGCAGAGGATGGGAAAGGGGTTGATGAAGTCGTCTCAATTCGATTCTTCCGAGGCTGGTGGAGCAGCCTCACCCGACACGCCGGCTTCAACCAGCTCGGTGCCCGTGGCCGTGCCATCAGTTCCATCTTCGCCGATGCGACCTCAAGAGAACGGGGGAAAGGAGGACGGAGGGGATCACGAAAAGCAGACGCACTTTTCCGAGCCGGATCCCAGCTCGAAATCCCAAGATGGAGGGCGGTGATCTGGGCGAGGCAAAGCTACTTGAAAGGAAGGGGAAAGGGGTCGATTTTTTTTTTTTTTTGATTTTTTTCCATAGGTTGGAATTTCGGCGTTGATAAGCAGGTATGAAGATGAACATGGCTAGGAGGTCAGCACTCGGATCCTGAGTCGAGGCGCAGGAGTTGGGGAAGCTCGAGCTGACCCGAACATGTCGTCTCGTCTCTTGCTGTGATCATCGGGCGAGGGTTGATTCCGGACCGTGGGAGCCGAGGCATGGAACAGAGTTGAAATCCAAAAGACTTGACTGGACCAAGAAAAGGAGCCGACTGTGGAATGAAATCAGAGATCGGTGAGCGTGCACGGACTTCGCCTTTGAAATGCACATATCTGAAGATGTGGATTGTTGGGCTGCGCTCCCCCCACCGCACCCACCACATCCCTCTCATTGTCATCTCCTCTCACCATGAAGTGTGAGTTTTTTGGATGCTGGTATGTACAGTACATACTGTACTCGAATCGAAGCGGCCCTGTTGTGGTTGTCCGGGTAAGCTTTATCAGCACAGTCAGTGTCCACATGCAGCATGCAAGTGCATAGAGCTCTAGGATTGTGATAGAGAACACGCCGAGTTTCCCTACGTGTCCCCCCACGCCGATCCCCACACTTCTCCTGGTAAAGAGCACCGACACTCATGGACTTGAGAAGATGACTGTTGCAAGTGATGACCCCCACTGGCCTTCTGCTTCAACCCCACCCCACCCCACCCCACCTCACCCAAAAGAGCTGGAGAGGAGTGGGGGAAAGAAGGGAGGTCAAACCGACGAACGAGTGACGACCAAACACCATGAGCCAGTGCCTTCTCTCTTTCTCTCTCTCTACAAGAAGGTGATGGTACCTTTTGACCCTCGTCATTCTTTAAACCCCCGCCTTGTGACCGACCGGCGCCCACGCTCGTCCCCTTCTCTCCATCCCCGCCTCGAATCATCCAATATAAACCAAAAACACGTATGGCCCCTTCCTCCCCTTCGTCGCCCCTGCAACAAACAAGCCTAGCTTGGACTTAACTTTTTAAAGAAGACACCCCACACTCGTTCCTCTTCCACCAACCACAAGGACCTTAGAATTTTAATCGCTTACCTCTGCTCACGCTTCTCGCAGAACGAATCTTGGATCAACCATCATGTTATCCCGATCCGCCTTGGCGGCTTCCGTAAGGAACGCTCTACGCAACAGGACCCTTGACTCGCCCAAACTTCATTCCAAACCCGTCCCTCGCTTGGTTTCCAGAGCTTTCGGCCAATCTTCGCACAAACCCAATCCCAGGCCTTTGAGCTCAAGCGCCGCCCTCGGCGCAACCGCAGGAGCCCTCGGCCTGTTCCTCCTCTCAACTCTCATTCCCAAGGGATCCTCTATTCAGAACGAGCCGGCGCTTCAGCTTCACCAAAAGGCCGGCGCAACTCCAGCCCTCCCGCTAGAGAAAATGCTCTCGATGGAAGAAGTGGAAAAGCATAATGCTTTACCAGAGGATGGTGGTCAAGGGATCTGGGTCGTCATTGAAGGAAACGTTTACGAGTGAGTTGCCCTCCCCCCCCC
>KZ820002.1:0-28776 GCA_003144235.1 Violaceomyces palustris | reverse complement strand
AGAGAGAGAGAGAAGAGAAAGAAAAAGAAAAGAAAAAGAGAGTCGAGCGAAAAGGGTTACTGGCCAGGTCGAAGTCCGATTGGGGTTTGAAGTGTGTGATGGTGAATGCAAAGGGAGCCTTCACAAATTTGAGTGCACTCCTTCGTGCTTTCTCAGGCTCGTCGCACGAGAGCTGAGCTGCGCTTCTTGCAGTCACTTACGACAGAGGCAATCAAGTGCAAGAGCCGCATATGTTCGCAAACAAGAGTGAAGCGTCTGCACCTCGAACCCAGAGGGACAGGCAAGCACAGGCTAAGAGGCAATCCTCCAGAATGGATGATCAAAAAAAAAGCTTGTGCCCTGGCAGGGCTGCGGTTTTTCTTGATCGTGGCTGTGGGGCCGCCACCAGAGGCGAGGCTATGACTACACTACGACCAAGCTAGGCAGTCTTGAGCTGAGTAAAGCCAAAGCCTTGATTTCACATGCTGGTTTTAGAGAGATCAAGAAAGGACGAGAAGGTGAGTGCATATCTGTGAGAGAGTGGGATAGAGAGGGAGCAAAATAGAAAGAAAAGAAAGAAAAAAAAAAGAAAATAAAAGAAAAGAGCAACGAAAAACGATGGAGACACTGCGGAAATCACACTGGTGACTGATACATACCAAACCAGGAACATCCCATGAGTGAGGTGAGGTGGCAAGTGAGACGAGGGTGAGAGAGTCACAGTTTGAGTCTGAGTGCGTTGTTCAACTTTGAGAGGCTAACCCGCGTGTGAGGGAGGGAGGCAGAGAGTGCGAATGGAGAGAGGGAGAGAGGGATAGAGATAGGCAGCTGCGGGAGGTGGGGAGAGAGATGGTTACCAGGCCCTCAGTAAGCCCGCTCTCTCATTCAAAGTGTTACTTCCTCTGCTGTCTTCACGATTTCTATGACTGGCAGCTGCAAAGACTCACCAGTACGACTCAAAAGTGACCATGTCCTACCTCACATGATGATCATTTGGGCCTTTCGCCTTTGCTGCTCGACTAGGCCCAAGTTCAGAACAACCGCCCCTCCTCCTCCGTGCGAATCAGATTCAGATTTCGTTTCACTCGTGAGCGAAAGGGAGGTGAAGAGGTTACCTCGCTGGCTGGTAAAGGCCCACTCTATGATGTCCGAGTCGGCCCAACTCATTCACAGTCACGAGTGTAAAGCACGTCCCTGCCAACGCATTTTTGATTCAGTTGGAGGGATTTCTTGGCGAGGGGGCACTTTCAGAATGGCTACCGAATGTGATGCGTCAAGTCTTCAGGGAAGCTCGAGTTGCGAGCGAATGACAGGCGTGAGGCCTTAAAAGCTTTCCAACCAAGAATGAGGGCGATGGTGGGGAGGGAGAGAGGGAGAGAGGGAGAGAGGGAAGGAGGCGGGCTGTCGCCGTAGTTGGTTAAGGCGCGATTGTTTGCCGAGCTCGTCTTTGCAGTGACTTGCTACTGCGAGCGAGTTAACATTCAAGAGCCGGTAGGGACCGTAATGAAGCACTCAGACTCGCTGCATATCGTTTAGGGTCGAAGCTCAACGTAAATCTTCAGTTGCAAACAACAAAACGGCCCCTTTCTCACCAAGAACGAGAGGGGCCGGCGTCCGTCGTCGTCCTTGTCCTCGTCGTGCATGTACCAAGTCTCTTTAACTGATGAGGCAGCCCGTGGTGGTATCAAGGAACGATGTTTCCTTTCTCACATTTATGAGGGTGAAAAAATTAGAGCAAACAAAAAATGGGTGTACAACAGTATGTTGATTGCCGCGATGGTATCAAGCGTGGTAGTGCGAGTCACGCTTTACTTCCTCCCTCCTCTCTTTTTCAAACCGCGACGGTCTTCTTTTCGATCGAGTTGGTTTCGTCCTTCTGGATGCCAGCTTCAGCATCCGCAGCACTGTCGTCCTGCACCCCCTCGAGGCCCATCTGCGAAACATCGTAACCGTTCTCCTCGAGATACTTGCGGAAAGCAAGATCTTCCTCAATCATGCCATCCGCCTTGACAGCTGGGATGAAGAAAAAGGTGATAATGGCGGAGAAGATGGCAAGGCCACCGGCGATGTAAAAGGTACCTGAGTAGTGAATGTCCGAGTCCTCAGGGCCGAGTTTGGCCTGGATCTGGGGGTACGCGTAGGATCCGCTGAATGCTCCTACTTTTCCGATCGCCGCCGCGATGCCGTAGAAAGTACCTCGCACGGCTGAAGGCCCACACGACTTGCTCGCCAGAAGGCCGAGATTGTTGCCTGGTCCCAACTCGCCGAAGGAGAGGAAGAGACCATAAATGATGACGAAACCGGCCGTGTTCTGGCGGATCTGATGGAAGGCGCCGGCCATGATGAAGGCCAGGACAGCCTGGATGAGCAACCCGGTGATCATAGTCTTCTTTGGACCGAGCCTATCGTTGATGAGGGCACCAACGAAGGTGCCGGGAAGGTAGAAGGCGTTGAGAGCGATCGAGAAGGCGAAGGACGAGTAGAGAGTCGAGTTGGGGATCACCTGGTTAACGATCAAACTCGAGTAAATGCCGGCAGGGTAACTGACGTAGTCGTAGGCAAACCAGGCGAGGCAGACGGCGGTCAGCCTGACCCAGTACCTCTTGATCACGAGAAGCCAAGGGACGTTGCGTTTGATCGCGCCCTTTCGGTAGTGTTCCGGTTCCTGCATGCCGAATCGGAAGAAGAGAACGCTCAAGGGAGGAATAGCGCCAAGGCCGAGCGAGAGCCTCCAGACCCACTCGAGATGGTTCATGCCGAAGATCCAGAGGAGAACAAGGGGAACGAAGGCGGCGACGACAAAGCCTAGGTCGATCATTGTGTTGGTCGCCAGCGTGAAGTACATCTGCTGTCTCTTCTTGTTGACGCCGGGAGCCTCGGTGTTTTCCGCGGCGGCAACGCTTCCCGAAGGGTACTCTGCACCGATCGCGATTCCGAGCAGAAAGCGGTAAGCCTCTAACGCAGCAAAGAGACCTCCGACCGAGCCGTTGGCCCCCCATGCGCCGGCGATCAAGATGCTCCAAAGCGTGAGCCAAAGCGAGGCGAAGATCATTCCAAACTTTCTCCCGATTCGGTCCACTAACAGGCCGAAGAGGAGCATGCCAAAGACGGTACCTGCGAAGACGAGCGAGGAGAACCTGGACGAGAACTGGGTTAACCCTGGGTGATCCGGGTAGAGGTAACCCGTGATGATGGTGTTGGCCGGTCCGGCGATTGCGTTCACGTATCTGGCCGACGAAGGGTTGTTGAGGGGCACGAAAATCGGATGAAAAAAAATCAAGAGTCATCGAGTCAACATCCAAAGTAAGCCTAGGGGGGGAGACCTAGATTCCCATCATTGGACATCAGTTCGTTTGAAGAACATTTATTCCTCTTGATGAAACTCACCCATCAGAAAAGAGAGCAGCTCCACACGCGAAAATCACTATGGCATGCGAAGGATGATGATGAGAAGAGAAGGAGATGGACATCGAAAAGGGGGAATAAATTCGTAACATCTATCGTTAGCACGGTTCATATCGTACCAAGATTAGCTTACAGGCAGCAAGCTAGCTTGGGTTCGCCTTCCGAAGATCATCCTGAGGTATTTGACATGCCTATGCCAGACAAGATTTTCGGCTTGGAAACTGAGCGAGGCAGGGGGGAGGAGGGCAAAAGGAAAAGATCTGCTGTGGACTCGAGCCTACTCACGAGCGACGCTACCCAACTGTTTCTTCTTCTTCTTCAAACCCGTTGCAGAATCCTGATCGTGGTCTCGATCCCTGACCTCGGGGACAGCGGTGCTTCCCGCCTCGACCTTGTTCTTCTCTGTTGGAGAAGCAATGCTATCGTTTGACGGCATGATGACTTTCGGTCTGTGAAATCCACGTCCGTGCTGTTCACACTTTCAGCTAGAATTCTGTCGATCGGATCGATTATCGCTTCGCTCCTTATCGTCTCGTCTTGATTGCGGCAGACCAACCGAAAGAACAAGGTAGTTTTAGTGAGGATCGGTTGTAAGGGGGAGAGGCTCAAGTGGGAATATTGCTCTTCCACCGGAGGAAGGGGGGACTGATATCCGTCAGGTGTGGAAGGAGGGCAAGTATGAGTGGTAGGAGAGGGCGTATAGTGGGGTTCAGTTATCAGGAGTTACTGGGGTACCGTATTTATTGATGGTCATGTCAAGCAGAATTTTCATGCCGGGGTGAAGGGGGGGCAAATAATGTTTCAATCGTTTTGGATCAAAGACGGGCAGTGGGAGGATGGGTGGGAGTCGCCGATATCATTCAACAGTTGCACTTTCACTTTGGGCAAGATTAAGGATTCCTCGCATCAATGTCAACCGAAGAAGGGGGGCAAGTGGGATCGCGATACCTTGAAAAAAGAAAGTGAACGTGGGCCTGAGTGTGGCTCGGATTCGAACTGTTGTCCCCGAATGTGAATCCGAGAAGAAATGGATTCCGACAGTACAACTGATTGCAGGAATGATTCCAGATGATGGTGGTAGAGGGTACAGAGGAACGGCGATTTGGTTACGAAACCAAGATGCTCCTAGTCGTTGTTGCTTCAGAAGGAAGACCAAAGATCAAGGGATGAATGTATATGAGAACGTATTCGACGAGGGGGCTGCAATCTACCTTTGAATTCACAATCTAGCGTACATACTACAGGATAACTCAGTACTCATTCACATAGAGTACTGTCACCTCAAAGGATGCATTCATCTTTGCATTTCGATACCTTTTACTGCCTTGGAAAGGACAATGAGGAGGAGGAGGAGCACATGTCAACTGGTGTGAGTACACACGAGTCGTTTCCCTGAATTCTGATTCGTTAGCCGAACTTGCTCAAATCGAAGCCTGAAGTTAACAAGGTCAAGAGAGGGTCACAGAGTAATCGAAGGAGGGTCGCATATGGTTTCATGCCATCGCAGGACGGCAACGAGCTGCGAAGGTGCACGAATGGTGGATATTGATTTCATCTCTTCCTCGCTCTTCTTTACCCTCCTTTTCCCTTTCCCTATTAGTGCCTCTGTTTTTCGATAACCCCGCCAAGAAAACGCAATGCTGTACTGCACTTAACTGTACTTAGACACAGCGGCACTGTATCGTGGAATAAGGAAGAAGAATAGGAAAAGAAAATCACCAGGAAGAAAGCGGAGGTGCAATCTTGGGCCTGAGGTTGCTGGTGGAAGGAAGTGACCCGCGATCAGATCCCGACCAAGGAGTCAAGCCTAACATCGGAGGTCGACCCGCGATCCGGCTTCAACCACCGCCGAGCGCCCGCCTTCAAGGCCGAGCCGAAACTTCTCGAAAAAGCTGCGGAGGTGTTTTGAATTGGACTCGAGCTCGCGATTCTGATTCCCGCCCCTCCCTTCCCCCTCCCCCTCTTCTTTGAAACCTCTCACATGAACGTGACCACAGACACGCCCCTGGCCATCAGAAGCCCATCGATCGACATGGATCGAGGCACCAACCGTATCCGTGATCACCTCGTGCAAAGTCGGACCACGCAACAAGTCTGGTTGGAATCCTCACGTACCTACCACATGTACAGAGACTCCATGTGTGGAGTTAAAGGATGCACAAACGGTAGTGTCATCAAATCTGTACTGTACACAGAGTACCACTCTTTTCTTATTGACTGTTCGATACACTTTCATCATAAGCCCCATGATCGTTGTTGATTCGCTTACCGCCCCGGTAAGCGTTCAAGGTTTTTCTTTTGGTTGAGATTCCAGCATAGGAAGGGGGCTGGTAAGGCTGGCCTCCACACCCCTACCTCAGAAAACAATCCGGGATCTGGCAAGCACTCACACTCACACTCATGACTCTTTCCGTGCCTTTCCTTTGTTTCCTATTGGACCTAGGGCTTAGGATCGGGGTTGTTGTGAACACTCTGACTTCCTTCCTTCCTCCTTAACCTGCATGTAGCATGTTATCTAGCCTTGTTCACTTTCGTGTGAGAAGCAGTTTCGGTCTCTTCTCCTTTTCCTTCCCTTCTTCTTCTTCGTCCTGTATTCCGTTCGAGTACATCCACACCATCAAGGCGGCTGGCTCAAAGCGGGATTCTTGTTTTCTTATTCTCGATTCATGCTCGCATGTAAAAATGTGCATGAGCATAAATGAGGGGTTTCTTGCGGAGCTTGAAAAAAAAACCACTCACCAACTCCACTCACTCACCTGACATGCTCAAGCCCCATCGACTTGCTTGTGGGAGAAGCTGGAGAACTCGTCCTTCCCCACCTCGGTTTGGGAAAGAAAGGTAGCGACACCGGCCGAAATAAGGAGCGTACAAGGCTTCCTCATTGCGAGCGACTCACACTTGACCCAGTCGCTCACTCCTCCACCATGGATTCAACAAGTGATGACCAAAGCACCAATCATTCTCTTCCTGTTCGCCACATGACTGAACAGGAGTCAACGTCGCCACCCAAGAGTGGTGACAAGCCGAGGCCGGGGCTTGGTTCTGTCCAGAAGATTGTGTTCCTGACCTTCCTTCATAGCAAGCGACGGAAGGAAAACCCATTTTACAGCCCGAATAATAATATGAACGCGATTCGAGTGCGAGTCAAATGGAAAAAAAAATCACGAAGAACGTGCTTTTCATCCGAGGCAAGAAAGGCTGCTCAATCGCGTTGAGGACGAAAACGAAAGTCTACTGTAAAGGAAGGACTGGAATGGATCTTAAACTTGAATGTAACGGTGCAGGAGAGAGGTTGTGACTTCGCTCGGCGAAGCAAAGGCTATCCGAAGAGATCGGAGGCACCCATCAGAAGGATGACCCTCACTTTCTGAGTTCCCCACATCCTAATGGTACAAGGTGACAAGGTTCAGAAGGAATGTCGGCGGCTTGCTTCTTTACGAAAAGAAATGCAGAGGTGCGCATTGCGAGGAGAAACGACTGCGAACGTGATGACAAGAGGCAGAAAATGGGTGTGTCGTGTGTCGTGCACAAAGTCGCTCGCAAATCCGACTCTGATTAGGGTTGGAGGAGCGGCTTCCTCCGAAAAGTCCACAGATGGGCACAGATGGGGCAAAAGAGGAAGAACAAGTATAAGAGGAAACGTGAGGCAGGAAGGATCTTCATTGGAGCTTCCTCATTTCGGTCCGTGGCGTAAACAGGCAAGTGGGATGGAAAGAAGGCGACCGAGATTCCGTCGGGATGAAAAGAACAGACTTTTCTCAATGACCGCCACTGCCAGCGGCGGAAGGCTTCCTTCTGACGCTCATCAATTTACTCAATCTGTTTCCGCCTCCAGCGCCGGAAGAGGTTGAGTTGCTGTTGTTCTTTGAGAAGAGACTCTGAGCAAACCTGGATGAGGAGGGGCCATCGTTCATCAAAGTCTCATGCCTAGATTGAGAGGATGAAGAGGCCATCCCCGTCGCCAGTGGGCTCAACGCTCCTCCTGCTTGTTCCCTGCCCTCACCGGACGCAGCGCTGCCACCCTTAGCTGTCAACTCTGAGCTGGCAATACTGGAAGGCCGGGGTGTACCCTTGACTCCAACTGGAGCGTCCTGAGGCCTTGAAGTGTAGCTTTGGGCAATGCTCGCACCGCTGACGCTACCGCTGACACCTTGGTGGATCGAGTTGGCCCCACCACCTTCTGTCATCTTGGAGGCGGCGATCGAATCGGCCGTGGTGGTCGGTGATTCGCCCTGAGACAAGATCCCACTTGGGGAGGCCTGTTTGGTCAGATAGGTAATGTGTCTCTGTAATGGCGACTGCACGGCGTGGTGGCCGGGCTCGTACCCGTCAACTCGCTGAAGCCTCCTATTATGATCCAGAGAGAACGCCTGGCTTTCCAAGGCCATACTAGCTCTGCTGACCGATCCCAGCGTGAACGCTTTGGATGCCGACCTTTCAGGGGCCCTGCCTCCACCGTCTAAGGAGGCACCCGAACCGTCAAGGCTGCCTTTTCCTCCATCCATCGACGCTCCGAGCGGCGGACCGTCAACACCGAGCCTGGAGGTATCCAAATTCAGCCTCGCAATCTCCTCGGAGAAATTTTGGCAAAAAAATCTCTCCAAAGTCTCGTGGAACGGTCTCATCTCAGGCGGGCAGAGATGGGCGTGGAGTCTTATGCAACGATAGACGACGAGAGCCTGCTCGTCGATGGCGTCTCGCAACCTGTGGATCAAAGGCTCCTTGTCAGGATTGGAGGAGACATATTTGGGCGAGAAAAAGGCTCGCTTGTACAACGGGATGCCCCCGTTTACTGGAGCATCGACTGCACCATTTAGAGCCATCGAAAGCCTGTTGGTATTGATCTTGGCTCCTCCAACCCTCCCAAGAGCGCTGTATTTCTTCTCGAGAGTGCTGAGCTCCTCCTGCTTCGCCTGGACGTCGTTCAGGGCATTCTCGAGCGGGCTGATTTCGACAACCTGGATCTCAGCCACCTCACTCCTTCGAAGGACGGTCGGGAAAGCATCCTCGCACCGAAGGTAGGTCTTCTCGGTCCAGAGCTCGGTGAAGTCTGGGGCTGTAGCGTCACCATTCAAGCCAATCCCTTTGCTTTCTTCTTCCCCCGACTTTTGCAAGGGCCGAGTGAAGGAGAAAAGGTCGGTAGTGCTATGCTCATAATAAGCCCTAATGATTGGAGGCACCTCCGGGTTGGTGAAGACATCCTTTGTTCGATCTGGCTCGGGCTGAAGAGCGGTGATCTGGAGAAATTGACTGTCAGCATATCGGATCTCATCGCCTGGGTCGCTGTTGCTCTTGATCAAGATGGACTTGGGATGCTTGGATTGCATGCGATCGCAGAAGGCAGCAAGCTTCTCCCAGTCTAGGCCCCGGTAGACAAACATTTTTCCTTGCAAAGAGGCTGGCCATTGCTCCCCATAGTATGCGACTCGGAAGTAGGCTGGGAATGTCCTTTCCGTGGAGGAAATCTTCTGGTAGAGATTGGCCTGGTGGGCCAAGACCTCAGCTAGCCTGAGGTAATTGACTGAGCGATATTCGTACTGTTGAGCCAACTCCCTGCAGATGTCGACCGAGATTTCCCAAGCCTGCCCTTTGCCGAGGTAGTCCAGAATGAGCATGTACAACGTCTCTTTCCTGGCGAAATGGGATTGGCGTGGAAGGTCCAGATCTGGTATGGGCTCAACAAAGCTGTCCATGTCCCAGCTGTGCAGGTCGGCGTACAATTTCAGCGTCAGGGCTGCCTCGATGTAATTGTGGTTTTCGAGGTGCAGCTGTCGGGTTACACATGTTGGTGTACATGTATACACGTTTTGTAAACAAAATTTCGGACGGGGAATCGTCAGCTCAAGTACTTTGGACTCAGTCACGCTTTTTCGATAAGCGAGCGCTACTCACGTTGACGAGGCGCAGAACATGCGTCGAGAAGGCAGTCACCCTGTTCGCCTGCCTCAGGAACCCAAGAAGCTTGAGAGTCCCCGCGATCCTGTCGTCCTCGAATCCTTCTTCCAAGGGCAAGCTACGAACGCTGAGAAGCAGATCCAGGAACCGATTCACTGACACGAGACATGCGTGGACTTGCTCTCTTAGCCTTTCGTCAACGTGGGGGCTCTCAAAGAGGGACCTCAACTGCCCGATAAAGAAGGCCCTCGAGATCTCGTCCCCTTTCGTGTCGGCCATGAAGAGAATGTCGAGCTTGTCGATAATCTCAGCTTCTATGACAGAGAAATCCCCGTTCAGGTGCCACTCGGAGGTGATCATGGTGGCCAGGACCCTCACCGCGCAGGTCCTCAGCTCGTCATGGTGCGAGAGACAAAGCTCGAGGACGGGTTCAACAAGCGATGGGACAAACTGGACTTGAAAGCCTCCCGTGTTCATCTTTTCCGGACTCGCTCCGACAGAGCCATCTGCCGGTGTCTGTTCCGGCCATCCGATTGAGTTCCACAGCTTGGTGAAGATCTGAGCGCCTTCTCCCCTTATATCTCCGGCGAGCCTCCATACTGCCCTCCTCCTTTGGGGCTTGAATTGCTCGATGACAAGTTGCTCGCTCGACAACAAGGTGAGAAGCATGGTGAGGCCGGATCTCCAGAGGGTTGTGTTGAATGTGTAGCTCTTATCAGCAGGCGGAATAAAGTCTCTCACCATCATCGAGGCGAGAGGGTCCGCCATCTTTAGAACCATCTGGTGCGCGAGGATGTTGATGTTCAACCAGCTACTCGGGTAAGCCTCGTTCGATAGGATCGAGGTAGATACCTCAAAAAAGTCAGACATGAGCCTGGCAGACTGCTCGAGCCCACCCAGGTCCCTCTCCTCGTCTAGGAAACTGGCAAGGTGCTTCCTGGGGCTCAACATGACAAGGACAATCAAGACTGATGCGATCTCTCCCATGCCGCAATTGAGGAAGGCAGTTCGGTCTCTGCGACCCTGTCTCCGTGATGATCGTGCTGGGCTTGCGACGGCAGGGTTCCCAGTCGGTCTCTTGGCGATCAGGGGAAAAGGGTAACTGGAAGGGAAGATGACGGGAACCACGGAGGCCATGGTGGAAGGCGACCTGTGTCGTTCAAGGACCTTGATCGTGGCGCGATTATCAAACTCCTTGTACGTCTGAAGAAGCTTTGGCATCATACTCAAAATGTAATCGACATTATCTTGTTCTTGTCGGACTTCATCGTTGCTCAAGCTACTTTTGGGATTGTTGACGAGGCTCACCTGGAGGCGATCGAGCACGACGGCCAGGATGGTGACCGATAGCCTTGCACCTTCGAACCAAGCGACCCTTGCCGCATCCTTTGACGTCTCAAGGTCGTTGGGCGAGGTGTGAGCCGATTCCTCGTAAGAGCCCAGATGAGGTCGTATCCATCGAACTATGCTCGGTATCAGCTGAGACCGCGAGGCATGATGTTCGAAGAGCAGACCTTGGCAAATCTGAAGGATATGCAACAACTTCCAGACCGCCATCTTTCCTTTTGTGATGAAGACGCTGTCTGCGAAGGATGTCGAGATCTTGACGAGCTCGTCAAGTGTGAACACTCGAGAAAGGTCCGCGATGATCCCGGCAAAATGCTGCAGAGCAAGCGTCTGAGTTCCGATGATCGAGGTAGGCTTAGTCGTGTTCATCAACCGGTTGATGCTTCGGAGCAGATCATTGAGTTCGCGCTTGAAGCCCGTCTCCAGGTGGTCGCTGACCATGCCGCTTCCAAGATCACGATCGCCGCGCTGGTTTTCCCTGCTGCGTATGATAAACTTGAAGAGGTAGGGCCACACCTTGATAGCAGCTCTCAGGTCTTTCGACGTCTCGATCCTTCCTGGGTCTGCCAGCAGCTTGGACATGGAGCTGATTAGCTTAGGGTGGGCTGTAGTGAAGCGGAAATGCCGGTCGATGTAGACATCCAATGTAGCTCTAAAGTTTGTGAACTGCAAGAAGCAGCCGATTTTCATTGATCGATACATTTTTTCAGGGGGCGGTGGCCCTGTTTGAGTCAGCGATGTATGGAATCTTCTACGAAATGCTGGGCCAAGGGACCCTTCTTACCACAAAACTCACCCTCCGGTCCTGAATGATGCCCAACACGGTGACCAAACCGTTGAATGTCAAACCATCCAATTCTCCCTGGGAGTTCCGCGGTGATGCAGCGATTCCGAAGAGAGAATCGAAGATGTCTCGCAAAAATTTGACAATCTCAACCTCGCCGACGAATGTAAACTTGGTGAGGACACTACGTAGCTCATCGAAGTCGTCCGAGACGATCTTTTCCCAGTTCAGGAGCTTGAGAAGGACATCGTTCTGCGTGTATTTCGTCGAAACCAGGAACGTCCGGAGCGTCAGTATGTCCCGAAGCGGTTGGATGATGGCCGCAAGGCTCGCAGGTACGACATCATGAGTCCTGCCGGCTTGGACAATTGGCGGGAGATTGAAGTAAAGATCAGGGCCGATTTGGGACGGGGCCCGATTCGCTCTCCAGAGAAATAGGGTGTGACTTCCATCCGGAATGAAGGCTCGGTTGGACTCGAAGAGAGGTAGGTAGGCGTAGGCGAATGGCCTATTCGGATGGACCTGCGGGCCCGTTTGCGCAGAAGACGCCGCATTGGCAGATCCAGTCGGGCCGATCGCTCGCTCTTCCTTGCTGCTCCGATGGCGGAAGGAGAAGAAAAGGTGGCAGTCCTCCATGATGTCGTGAGGCAATTGTAACTTGATCAGCTCTCCCCAGGTCGGGGCATTCTGGTGGTAAAAGACCATGCTGTCGAATTGTGTGACCGGGCTCTCGCCGGCACCCCTCGAGATGACGTTCTCGACAACCTGGCCATCTCTTGTTCTGACTTCTGCCGAGACCTGGATGTTCTTCATCGCGCTCCCCGCCATCTTGTTACCGAAAGGGTAGAATTCACCGCTCCAGAGCTTGATGTAGGCCTCATTTCTCCGGTCTCCGGGAAAGACTACGTCCGGGAAGCCTAGGCGCGCCGTCAGCGGCGCATCCTGGAGGAGCGAGGGGTTCTCCCGAACAACTGTCGACGTCTCGCCATGGAAGACCCTGACGCTGACAGCCAGCATCTCGGCCCTTTGCGACTTTTCAAATTCTTTGATCCGGGACGCGATGATGTCTTGATGCAGAGTCGAAAAGGCTGCCTCATTGACGGGAACGAAGATCGGCATGACGTGCTCCTTTATTGACGACGAGGTGTTTACGTCGGTTTGGAATTGATGATGCTGTCCTAGCTCGAGGACGGCGCAGCCAAATGGTCTCCTGAAACTCCGATCCGAAGTCATTCGATTGGTCCGAAAGGCGGCGGATCCCATCATGCTGCCTTCGGTCCCCAGGAGAGGATCTACGGAAGGGGGTGTATCCTGGTCGTGCAAAGTCTGAGAAGGCCTCTGTTCGCTGCTTCCGAGCCTCATGGCGCCGTTCCTGACGATACGGCAGACCACGTTGAGATCCTGCATGTCGTTGGCACTCAGGTCAGTGAAGAGGCTCTTGCCAAGCCTTCCCTCCGACTCCTTGACAGAAGCACCTTGATGGTTGAGGATGACGCAGAACTCTTCCGTCAAAAATCTAGCCTCTGCCCTGTTGTAGAGGGAAAAGTAAAATTCGGCAGTTTCGCCAGCGTTACAAGGTGAAGCAACCAAGGCCTTGAGCTCGAGGTATACGTGGAAATACTTGACACCCGTTGAGGTAACCGAAGATCCCATCCTCGCTGACGGCGTGGTTCCAGACCTCGTCCTCGAGATAGCGGAGATGGACCTGCTCAAATTGGCTGGCTTGCGATAGTAGTTGGACGAGATACCTGAAAGGACTCCGGCGCTTGAAGTCGTTGGCGAGGCTATGTCGAAAGCATTGCTGGTGGCCAAGTCCATTCCACCTGTGCTTGAGGGCCCCTGATCGAGTTGCTGGTCGACATAGGCCAGGGCAACCTGAAGCGCGTAAAGACGGATCCCGCTAACCCAGCTCTCCGGGTCTGATTCTCTCCCAGTGAAGTCGACATCGACAAGGCCTCCGCGTCCAGGATGCCGCACGATCACATCCAAACCCTGGGCGACGTTTCCTTTGACAAGCCTGGCAACACACTCACGCCTCAGTTTGGCGACCTCGTCCGCGCTCAAGGTCTGTGCCAAGAGCTGCCTCCTGGCACCATGAAGAACCTCGATGTGCTCGCGAACGGTGTGGAAGAGAGCATAGTCCCTTCTTCCGAGGTAGAGATACATCAGGGTGCCCCATTCTCTGAGGGCGCAGGCGATCTCATCGACGAGAGGCTCGGTCGCGCCGCTAAAAGTCTCGTCGCCACACTTCAAGCTCGGCAAGGGGGGAGGCGGCTTCTCGACCGGCTCTGAAAGGCGGGTGCCGGCTCCATTCAAAGGACGTCTGGGACTCGCCGGCTGGCTGACACTCTCGTCCTCCTCTGGCAAGGTTTCCATATGACTATTCACGAGAGCCCTGCCGGGAGGACCGATGGCTCCGACAATGCCCGCCTCCTTGGCCTGAGCATGTACGGCAGCTAGTCTAAGCTCTGCATCATCCAGCTGCTCCCTGATGTGGACATGGCTTGCGGGAAAGAGACCGACGTAGACCTGAGGCTCCTCCACGGAGGAAGCTCCAGGGCTGGTGGCGGAGAGGGTGGCAGGGAGAGCGGAGTAATCGCTGAGGCTGCTCGCGCTTGTGGCTGTCACAGGAAGCCTGTGGGTCGAAACAACATAGCCCCTGAACCAGCTGACGTCCTGGTGGCCAAGCTGCTCAAAGACGTAGACCTCGTCGCCGACCTCAAGGCTGATGAGGTTGTTTTGCAGGTTCTCCCTGGCTCCCTGAGATAGTTGGTCGAACTGAAGGGACGGTGGGGGCTCGAGAGGGTCGGTATCGGGTGAGAATGGGTGGATTGCAAAGCCATAGAGGATCTTGGGTAGGGGCTCCCACCTCTTGTAGGGGGCTGCCAGAGGCTGGGAAGAGGATGCAGAGGACATTTCGAGGTGATCGACCACCAACTTGCCTCGTCTCACAGATACGTGCACAGGAGTGGATGTACAGTACAGTATTGTGCAACGATGAAAAGTTATAGGTTTGAGTTTGCGCTGGACGTGTGTTTCTGTACAATGTGGTGGAGCCTGGCCAGCCTCAACCTTGCTCGTTCAAGGGAGCCACAAGCCTTAGGAAGTGGCTGTGCTCCTTTTCTTGCGGTGAATGTGGAAGAGACCGAAGCGGGATCTTGAAATGCTCTCTCTATCACCCTGTCGATTCTTTGGCTACCTGAATTTCACGTTGCAGCCAAAGAAATGGACTCTGATCTTTTCCCAAAAATAATCACCTTGTAAGACTTGCGAGTTTGTTCGACCGAAGTGTGAGCCGTAAGCGAAGAAACTGGGTGTTTGACGTTGTTCGTGCGGGTATCACGTTTAAGCCGAGTTTCGAGCTGTTTGGTCTCCTACCTATCACTCGACAATCGCGTGGAATTGGAGAATTATACGATTGCCACTCTGCTCTTCAGTGGTTATGGATCGACCGAGGTAGATGATCCTATTGCCAAACAAAAGGAAAAGAAAATGAAAAAAGAGAGAGGTGGGGAGGAAAGAAGGAAGAAAGAAAAGAAAATAAAGAAGGCAAGGAAATATGAAGTGAGTCTGAAGGCCTGGTAAGGAGGATGAAGGATATCCTGTAGGGTGGTTGAAGGGCTGGAGAGGTAGGAGGGATGAAGGGCGCGGATCGCTGGTCGATGGCGGGCAAGGTGGATGGATGCATAGCAAATGGGGCAAAACGAGGAAGGTGATGATGGATGATGCTTTCGCGCACTCCTTCACACTAACACTCACACCGACTCTCCCACTCACACCCTCTTATAATTTCGATTTAACTTAAATTATCATATTATCAAAAGCTTTCCATGTCATGGGCTGGCATCAAGTAAAAATCCCCTTTCTTCTCCTGCCTAAGGAAGTTCAAGTTGCTTTTGTGCAGCTTGATCAAGAATCCAAAATGCATGGGCCTCAATCCTATGGTTAAGGTGAAAGGCAGGGGTTGGCGCTATCACAGGATGCGGGGGTCCGATGTGAAGAGGTCCGTGCAGAGACACATCTCTTTACCAAGCCACCGGTCTGCAGCCCATGCCTAGTAAGCAGGCTATTTGAACGGGTTGATTCGCCTTGGTCCTCCACACTATGACTTGCCTGCCACACCGTTCGTCCCTTCCCAGCTGATGGCAACACCACACCCTTCAGCTGTCGCCTTCTTCTTCGTTTAGGCACCTTTGCCAACAACAACCGACGGCCAGCAAAGGATACCTACTCGCAAGTGGAATTATCGACCCTCTTGGTGGCAGGTGCAGCAAGGGGGCAGTTGGTTCCCGCAAGTATGCGTTTGGGTACCGACCTATCCGCCCATCCACCCATCCACCCATCCACCCATCCAACCATCCACCCATCCACCACGCAGGCTTTCACTCCTTAGAGCCTCGTCACCCTCTACCACCCACTCTTTCTTATGAGTGATGGGATGTCCAAGAGGTGGCTGTTCAAGGCTTTTTGTTCAAGGGATTAATATAGCGTTGGGTGATGTTTGCCGAACACAGATTTCTGATTGCTCAAAACGTCTAATCTTTCGATTTCCTCTGAAATGACTTCCAAAAACACAGAAGAAGAGTCACAGGCTCGCAGCGCGTACAATTTAAGTCATAATTCTTTGGGTCATGAATCATGAATGTGAAGGAAAGGAAATAGGGAAAGAGACAGATTCGGAGAGAGGGGAAAGGGAGAGGGGGGGGGGGGATGGGTGGATGGAATCGCTTGACCAAGTGAATCACACCAGCAGCGTTCACGCAATCAGGCTGGCTGTATCCCAAACACAACACCGCCAAAAGAAAGACAGGTCCACACCTGGGCATCGTTTCTTTTTCTCCTTGCTCAGATCGTGACAGGAATCTTGCCTACTCAGGCTCGGCGTCCTTGGGATTCCAAGCTGCCGCAAACGAGAGGGAGCTCGACTTCATGCAGCCGATCCTTCATCCTCGGCCGGCCTTCTCACGGCATTTGACTTGAAACGCAACCTCTCCTTTCTCTTTCTCCCTTCAAATACAGTACACAAATGCAGTCAGAGCAGAGAGTTAGGAATTGGTACTGAGAAGGCAACACTCAGACTCGATTGTGGATCTGGTTTACTTGACCGTCACGGACGACCGGGTGGAGATTCGCGATTCGCGATTCATATTTCGGATCGCAGTCGGATCGGGCCCCCACGTCATGATTCACTTGAGACTGGTACCAAGCTGGAAGACCTCAAGCTTGACCGGAAATCATACCCTCGACTGGAAGACGAGTCTCGCTCAGACCTTTCACACCGTGTGACGACGCGCTGAATCGAACCAGAGCAGCATTATGACGTGAAAGAAAAAGTTGATTCCAGAGTAAAGCTAGGCGCACAGTTTCGAGTGCCTAATGTCGTTCCAGCGCCAACACAGATTCACAGTCAGTCGGTCAAAAGGACGAGTGGAAATCGTCGGACAGGAAACCACCAGCCTTTGCTCAGCAAGAAAAATGAAGGGGCGAGGGATGAGACGTACTCTGCGAACTGTTCGTGCGAGGAGCAGGGCGAAAAGCGGCCGAAAAGAGGAGGAAGGTGAAAGAGGAAGAGGTCTGGACAAATGCCAGGTGTACAAGGGTAGGCGAGGTTGAGAGGGGAGAGATGCCCTCCTTCCGGTGGCGGAACGCGATACCCAGTCGTTGAGTAGGTCGACCAGCGGTCAAAGTTGGTGAGCGTCACAGGTGACAATCCCTCACGACCACAAAGCAGCCAACCTTGACTGTATGCTTCCTTCCCTAGGATGGGATGCTACCTCCTTTCTCTTCTTCTTTTGAGTCCTTTTTTCTTTCTTCCTTTTTTCGTTCTCCTCGTTCTTGGCCTCGTCTTGATTCAATTCCGTCCTCCCTCCCCCTTCCTGGTTACAAGAATCGATCAAGCTTGGTGATCAGAAGGCCACGTCCAACGAGAACCGCATCCCCGAATGTCACAACTCATATCCTCCCTCCGCCTCAGTGGCAACAGGATCTGGGAAGCCATGGTCAAGGACCCCCTCCAGTCGCTCACCCGCAGCTATGAATGCTTTGCCATCCTCATCGGTCTAGTCGGTATCCTCCTCCTCTTTGACCCTTTGATCTGGAATCCCCTGTGCAAGGCAAATCTCAGGCACGCCACCGCTTTTCAAGATCTTAGGTTCCTCGGTGAACCAAGGAAAGGACACAAGTTTGGGGGCACCTGCCTCATTGCTGGAGGAAGGTGAGAGTGCGATCCATTCTGGCCGGTGCTAGCCAGATCGTTCGTCGTGGGTCTTGAACCTTTCGCGAAATGAAGATTGGTTCTCACACCACACATTTGACTTCGTTCCTACTTCCATGAATTCTTCCATCCTTTTCTCGAAACTTTTTCTGATCATTTTCTTCTTAGCCTTTCTGGACTCATGACAGCTCGTATTATGGTCGATCACTTCGAGAACATCGTCATTGTTGAGCCTGATAGTCACCTTCTCACCGAAAGGGGCAGGGTCAGTCAATGGAGGCAAGGGCACTGTGAGCACGGCAACGAACCATTTCCGCGTTGAACCGGGAAGACAACTGATCAGCTCCCGCTGTCGCGGTCTCGTTGGGCATGTTTCTTTCTTGAAGTCTTCTCTTCAATCATTTGCAGAACCTTGGAGAGACTCTACGGAGATAGTTTCACTGAAGAACTGCACAAGCTCGGCGGTCGGTAAGTGTCGCCGCTTGCCATTCGTTCAACTCTGATCGACTCTCGAGCTCATCGCTAGTCGTGAATCGTTGGTGTTGGGTCGGAGAAATCTGTAGCCTCTGCGACATCTCAGATACGGAAATGGTACTCGGAGACAGCAAATTGCATCCCGTAAAGCGTCTCGGTGTCGAAATGGTCTGTATAACCCGAATGGGTGAGTCGAGCATGGTGATGAAGATCTACTTGGACTTTCAGACCTTCTCTTCCTAAATTCCTTTACCACGCCGATCGACTTCGAACGGACCAACAGGTTTTGAAAGGCTGCTCCGTTGTCTCATCAGTAGCATTGAACCCCAGGTTCACTTTTTGCACGGCCAAGTCACTGGCTTGATTCCGGACAGTGACGGGTGCGCGATCAGCGCAATCAAAGTAGCTGAGCTGGGGAAGGAGGCATACTCTTTGCCCATAGCCCTTTTCGTCGACTGCACTGGGCCATCAGCCGCTGGAAAACGCTGGTTGGAGCATCCTGAGGATTTCATCGAAAAAGCTAGCCACGAGAGGCCCGTTTCCTGGGGGCCCGTCTATGAGTGGAGTTATAAGCCGGATTTTTCATATTCTACAGGTTAGACAGGATTAAATTGACTAATTTAGGATGGTCGCTCAAGTCGCTGATTCTTGTAGGGTGCTCCACTCTCTCCTTCTCACGAAATCCCAGCCATTGTCCGAGTGCCCAAGCCGTTGGAGCACTCCCTGCCAAAGCCACCACGATGGTGAGTCATGTATTCGTTGTTTGATGGATTGAGCGAAAGACATTCGGTCTCATCGCTCTCACTTTTCACCTTTCACATCAAATCCTCTCATCGAAAATAAATAAATAAATAAATCAAAATAATTGAAAGCAGCGCCGAAAAAAACTGGAACGAGATAGGTATTGTGAATAGACTCCTCCTTTGGTATAATCTGAGATTCCCTGGTCTTGCATTCTGTTTGAGATCAACTGATAGATTCGATTCCCCCTTTTTATGTTGTGCCAGGTGAGAACGGTGAATGCGTTTCCGAGCATCGACAGGCGCCTTTCCTACCTTTGGCAGAGTGAGGCCGAAACTTTTGTTTTCGTGTCTGGAGGGACATCTGGTCAAAAACCTCACGTCAAAGATATTGGTCAATTTCGCGCCTTTTCAGAAAAGTGAGTGCAGAACGGAAACTTACAGAAAATGAAGGTAAACAACGAATCATATCCGCCTGAGGTGAACTGAGAGTGACCGATGCTCACGTTCCACGGCGAAATTCTGGCAATAGACTCGAGCAAAAGCTATTCTCCAAGCCGCTGGACGAGTGGTTTGCCAAGCTCCTTGAAGCATTTGAGCGGCACGAGAAGGCTGGGGCTATCGACGTTGACTTCAAGCCTGATCGCATTGGTGAGCATACCACCTGCATTCCGGGATGGCCAAAGGCATAAGGTGCCTAGTAAATGACACTCACTTGCTGCTTGCTGCTTGTTGCTGCTTTTGGTTTCAAGGTCCTTGTTTCTTCAAAAGGTACTTCGAGGCTATTGATTTCCCCTCAAATTTTGTCGCTGTCGGCGACGCCATCTGCAGGCTTAACCCTCGCTACGGTCAAGGCACCTCAAAGGTGAGGCTTGCGCGCAGTCGGACTGACCGCAGAGTTGAGACCGTAAACTGACTCATGGTAGTTTTGGGTATCCCTCCATCGTACATCTCAGCTCTTCATGGACATCATCACGCTCAATGCTGTACTCCATGAGACAAAACCTTTGCCCTTAGAGCCTGAAAGCGAAATGCCCCGTGGTACCTCTCTTGGAGCGGAGGAGCGTTATTCTCATCAGACCCACAGGCTTTTCCCAAGTGATTTCCCGCACAGATATTTCTCCAAGCAGCAAGGCCGCGTTATAAGGCTCTTCGACATGACCCGCGCTGACGATTACGGGAGCACGACCACAGTTCTACTCGACAAGGGTGACTCTCATAGCCACGGTTGGTTTGAGAGAAATTATTTTCTAGCATTGAGCCGTCTTGCAGTGAAAGTGAGTATTCATGATCCTTTAAGCAAGACTCGTCATATCCACACATACTTGGCTTAAACATTTTGACTTTTTCAGGATGAGAGCTTAACATTTTGACTTTTTTTCAGGATGAGGTGGTTTCATCTCTGCTCGTTCGGTTTTTGGGATTCGATCCTTCTCTTGCACCGATCGAGCTCTACCATCCTAGCCTGTTTGTTCGCGCCCTTTACCAAATGATCAGGAGCTCGCTGATCAAGAAAAAGGAGTGATAACAAGTTACACATTCCATGCCTAAAGAGTTGAGATTGGACCAAAGTGCATGAAAGATCCTCAAACGGCACGAGTGGTGACAACCCGTCCCTAGCTGGTATGGGTTGATCAGGCAAGTTTGATTAATGATAGGTCAGGATGGGAGGTATGCTTTTCGATATGCTCTCCCAAAAGCCACCCCCTTTCTCCCTCCCCCCCCCCCCCCCCCCTCAACAACAAAAAAAGGAGGAAAAGGAAAAGGAAAGGAGGGAGGGGGGAAGCCAATGTATGTAAAAGCAGAAGAAGCAAGCGCGCGAACACACACAATCACACCTTGACCACTTAGCAACCCCTTCATGTTTTATCTTGGCAGTTCGAATCACAGCCATCGATAGCATGTGAGCACGTGTCAATGATGGCAAATCCGAGATTCATCCTTCTCTAGAATTGTGAACTGGAGCTCAGTGCAGACAGGTCTAGGCCAGGACAGTTTGATGTGCTGAGGATATATCATGCCACATTGGTACTGTTGCTAAGCTTTGTGGGTTAGATCAGAGATTAAATTTGTCTGTCGAGGTGGAAATCGAAAGTCGTCTTTGTCAAGACGATGAAGTGGTTTACATAAAATGGGTCGTATGATGGTGGAAGTCAGTTGCTAACATGGGTAGAAAAGGGGACGATTAAGGGACGAAGGTAGGGAAGCGGAGTGTAGTGACAAGTTTTCTGAATCTTAGTCGGTCAAAGCAACCTAATTTCAGAAGATTTCCTGCCCAAGGATCTTGAGGGATGTGAAGGGACATGTGATATTGTTCTCCGATGTATGAGTAATAGAAGGCAAGATCGAGGAAAGGGGGATCGCCCGCCTCAGGGGAACTGGGGTTTACTGAGCGTAGATCTTGGCTGCGGCGCCCGAAGTAAGAGGAACATCGGCTACGATGGGGCCAGCGACGACGTCGTCATCCGAGATGGACTTGGACTTGCTGACGACGAAGTAAGACCTGCCGTATCCGACTTCTGCAGGGAGAGTGGCCTTTCCACCGTCTGTGATATCGGCAAAGTACACCATGGGTCCAGATAGAATGGCAAGGAACTGACCCGCCTCGACTCCCTCACCAGAGACGGTGACCTCTTCGTTCGGACCTGGAGTCCCGGTCAATGTGGCGGCTGGGAAGGCCTTGACGGGGAGAGCTGGGTTGGAGTCAGGGCAAGATGTGATCAAAGGAGCGGCCAAGGAATATGTCTGGTTGAAGTTGAGAGGAGTGTCGAAAGGCTTTCCGAAACCGTCGCCCTTCTGAACGGCTGAGCTGACCCAAGCCGAGTGACGAGCCTCGACGGTCAAGATGGAGCCGGCGGCGGTGAGGTAGGCAGGGTTGGTGATGTTGGCGGCAGCGCCGAGGTAGGCGGAGTTACCGATTCCCTCAAGAAGCTGGGAGGTGGCGACAAAGGTCTTTGGATCGGTCACTCCGAACTCGTAAGTGCACTCCTTGGTGGCCTGGTCACCGAGGGCGGTAGTGAGGAAGTCGACGTGAGATTTCTCGTGGCCTCCGATCTCGACGAAGCGGTCTCGCACCCAAGACGGGTACCCGGCAGCCTCGAAGGCAGCGGCGTCATATTTGGCGAGATGGTCACGGTAAAAGGCGTTCTCGAGGTGTTCGAGCGTGAGAGCGTAGTTGAGGATGACGACGTCGATGTCAGCCTGACCAGGGGCAGCACGCCTTGAGTGAGTTGGTTTTTTTTTTTTTTTTTTTTAAAAAATTATGGGTTAGAGAGAAGAAACATTCAGGTCCAGTCCCAGAGTGAAGCTCTTTGTGGCTCGGTCCTCGCAATACTCACTTGTTAAGTGGGGCGGCAGTAACAGCGGAGGCAGCGGCCGCAGCAACGATGGCGAATTTGGTAAGCATATTTGGATGATATCTGAAGGAGAGGATGAAGGTTGGTTTTGGTTAAAAGTGAGAAGGGGGAGGGTTGAAGGGAGAAGGGCAGAGAAGTGCTACGGAAAGGAAAGGGTCTGGTTTTCGATGGAGTGGGGAATGGGTTGGAGGAGGCAAAAAAGTCAGGAGTTTATAAGCGCTTCTGGGAAAACTTTTGGCAGACATCTGTCACTGGGCTAGAAAGATTGGCTTGGACGACAGTACGGCGGACCGAAAGGAAGATGAGAGTGCATCCGGGGAAAGCATGCGAGGTATCCAACATGTTCACACTGATGACGAACATCCTACACAGATGAGTGTCTCACGGGAGAGCGACAAGAGGAGGGAAGTAAGGTAACACCAGTCGAACCAAAGAACCTACTAGCTCTTTGACTAAGGTGGGGTTGATGAGCCGAGGAGATCCACATACATTTTGGTCTATCTTTCCCTCTTCTCTTCAACATTGGCACATTCGCGAGGACTTACCAAAGTCATCAAGATCTTTTGAATTTCCGAGCTCCTTGCCTTCTGAAAAATCGCAAAACATGGCTCCTGTGGATCCAAACTTTGATGTCGCCAAGCGAGTTCGTTGACGCTTTCCCAGGTATTTCGTTGACCTGAGATGACTTCTTCTTCGTCAGCCAACCGTCAAACTTGAGGGAAACTAGAATGAGAAACACAAGGGGGCAAGATAATCACTGAGCAAAGTTCATCCATGATGAAAGACCACTCACTCTGTCAGGTGCGAAGAGAAGAATAAGCCAGCGCCAATCATGTCAGAAGGTTCAGAGTGCGATGCTTTGAAGAGAGCATGATGGACAAATCTGTCCAGGTGTTTCTCGCAAGCATGTGCGCGATAGTGTTTACTCTCGAGATGGTAGGGAAGACCCGAGACGACGGAATGGCATGATCATTGCCACTTTTTTCTCTAGAGCTGCGAGAGTCGATCGGGATGCAGATGATGTCGAAACATGGATCGCAAATCGATGGAGCAAAAGCCGTAGAAATGGACTCCACCTGACAAACCGGTCAGTCGTTGAAAACACATGCATGTATACAGGGTTCAAGGTCCTCAACGTGTTTGCGTGTCGATTCTCTTTCGGGTCCCGAATATCTTGGGCTGGATCTGTACAGTATACTAAGAAGGATTCTCCCCTCTCTCTGCATGCATCTTTGCGTACGTTCCGTGCATACACGCGAACGCACAAACAGTCTGAGTGTGTTTGCCCCGGACGTGTTTTGCGCTCGCTCATCAAATCAGTTGGGGTTCGGCAAGAAGGGTGGATACGTTGGAGAGCTGCAAAGAATACGGAATCAGGACGTGGTGGTGAGGCAGACGACAATCGAAAGAAAGAATAGGGATCTGAGGAGGAAGATGCAAGGGCTTGGAGCTTTGGGATGGAAGGAAGGATGAGATCAGATGGGTGAGGGGAAAGAGGGAAGGGATGTTTGAGATTTACAACAATGTGTCGCTGTTTGACACTCTCGAGCCCTGCGGGGGTCGTGGTCGAAAATCAGGTCATAATTGGCCATCTTGGATGATCCCAACGCGGATGGGCGATGATCAGCTGAGCAGCAACATCTCTTGCTGTGCAACATATATCTACTCTACCGTCTGAAAGTGCATACACCCATACACAGAGATTGTGTTCTCTGCTAACGCACTGTATGTTACAGTACCTACCCCGCAGTGCTCCATCTATGCAGAGTATCATAGTGTCCCCTCTATTCTCTTAGACAATTTGAATACCTCAACGATAAGACCGAGTCCAGTGCCTCTTCCCGAGGGGGTCTCAAGGTTGGATGAACTGCAATCGTTCAAGGAGGGAGCGCTGGTTCATGTTTATGTAAGGATGCCACGGGGAGAACCATGAGATGGTGAGCTCAAGCTACTTCTGCATGCAGCTGCCCCTCCCTTCCTTTGGTCTTCCCCCCCCCCCCCTTCTTTTATGGTGTGATTGATCAGAACATTCCGAGACCGCCCCTCACACTATTGTAGAGGAAAGTGTCTCTCGAAAAGTCTAAGCCCTGCTCGATGTTGATTCCCGATCCGTAGGGGACCCAGCCCTACGAAGCCTGAAAACGGGCCAGTCATCCAAGACCTGTCTCTGCCGATGGGCGAAAAACTCGGTCTCAAGAGGGAAGGAAGTACGTTGACCCAAGCCAGGCGAACGATTGCGAGGCGAAACTCGTTTGTGGTGGTCCCTGACCCTTTCCCGAATCTGAGAAGAGAACAGAGAGGCAGAAGGACACCAGACAGCTAGCTCTGCGCACGTGATGAAATATTGTGTAGGAGGCTGGGAAGCGAGGTGGTCGAAAGGAAGGTCTGATGAGAGTGGGCCTCCACTTTTTGGGCGATGGTTAGGGGAACATGATAAACATTGCACGCATGCGGAGTTGTGGACAAAATAGCAATAGTAGTGACAACAGTGATGGTCACGTTGATGCGAAGCGACCTGGGTAAAGACGGTGGTTGGTTGTTTACCAGTCCGTGGACGAATACGCCAAAACCACCCACTCGGAGACCCCCCTTCCCCCCTTTCACCCTTTTCTTTTCTCCAAGTCATTCGATCCAATAAAGGTCCAAGTTAAAGCCCAGGTAGGCGAGCCGAGGCGAGATGATCTACAGTACACACGCTGCGGACCACGGCACGATTATGCGTATCCCCCTCCGTTTCACCTACACTTACCTCTGCTCTCTCATCCTAATTCCAATCCAGTATCATCAGTTTGGAAGTAAGACCAAAACATGCGATTAACGACACTCGTTATTTCACTCGATAAATCCGATGGAATGCGGAGAGGTAAAAATAGATGTGCCTCTTTTGTTGATTCCCCTTCCTTTCCGCCTCGTTCCCCTTCACCCTTCTTCACAGGAGACTGCCAGAATCAGGTCATATTTGACCAAGGGCACGACGATCCCAAACCCGACCCTTCGAAAGGCTTGCCGCTCCCTCGCTCCAGTCCAAGTTTGGAGAGGTCTCCCTTTGTGATCGTTCGCATAGTTCTTTCCGGTTGTTTTTTTTTTTTACACCTCACCATCTCGCCTGTTTGGCTGATGACAGACCTCTCATTTCCTCCACACCACGCACATGCGAGAAGTAATGGAGGTAAAGTTCTGGCCAATTCTGAACCACTGCACGAGGTACATCAAGATGTCGGTAAGGTCATCCACCTTCCAGCTGTGGGTTCAAGCATGATCCATTGTGACACGCTCCCACGTTAGGAGAAGAGGGCTGGACATGGAGGATGGATCAGAAAGTGAGATGAGGGGTTGCGAGCAATCGGAACGGGAAGTCATCTCGAGCGCATTCAATCCAGACTCCAGATCCACAGTACGACTTGCACTCTGAGGTCAACTTCTTGCCTCCCTCTTTCCGTATCAACACTCTTGCATGTATACGTGCTGTATGTACTGTACTGTATGTACATACTGTACGGAGATGTGGGGGAAGACACCAGAGGATAGTAAAAGAGGAGGGGTGAAAAACGAAGACGAAACACAAAATGCTCGTCGGCGTCCTCTGTTTACCTCCATCCTTTCTTCATGAAAGCCCGTGGAGGGGAAGTCTCCGATCGTGATGGAAAGTTGGAATCTGCTGTGGGACCTTTCTTGCCAGACGAACGAGTGGCACCAGCTAGCAGACGAACGAGTGTCAGGAGTTGGGCAGAAGAACTCGAAACCCTTTTCCTGACGAGACATGATTAGGATTTCCTTGGTTCGATGCTGTTGATCGAGTCGAGTCTATCCCATCCCATTGATAGTCCAAGCATACGTTGGAGCGACCCATCACTTGTCCAACCAGTCAGCTGACTTCTTCAATGAGGAAGACGCTCTCATATGATTAAGGATCCGGATTTAAGGATTTTGGGGTCATCTTGGCGGGAGAGGTCTCAAGGTTCGACCTCGAGCCTTGATGGTCTCTCGATCAACGCACTTCATGCTGTCCCACTTCTCTCCGGTAAAAGAATTCCGGATGGTCTTTAGCAACAAGTAGCTAAACGAATCCATCCACTTCCAGAACATGGGAAAAGAAAGATGATATACCAAGAAAAATTGCCGGATCTAATTACATATTTGTACGATAACGAGCTGGATGGGTTTCAACGTTCGAGTGCAGAGATGAAAGAGATGCAGATGTTTTTTGGGGACTTTATGGAAAGACAGCAAGCGAGAATGAAAAAAATGGTTGATGATGGCAGGGTTTCCAGGAAAGGTTGGAAGGGGTGGAGGTCTGAAAAGGTGAAGGGGACAAGACGAAGAAAGAAAGAAGGAAGAAAAAAAAAAAAAAAAAAAAAAGAGAGAGAGAGAGAGAGATTGAGAGAGAGATTGAGAGAGGAAGACAAGAGAGAATAGCTCACTTCTGAAACCCATTCCCGATCTAGGTATGCTAAACAGCAAGATTTTGGATGAGTTGAAGGGATCCATTCACCATTCGATCGGGGGCAAGTTAACAGATCTCGATCATGCCTGTCAGGAGGTTCTGGATTCCATCAAAGATACCCTGTAACCTAGGCCCCAACCCAACGTGATAGGACCTCCTGGGTTGCGGATCGGTCAAAGCCAGTCTCAACACCTCATACAGTGCGGAGTCATCTTCACCTTGCGCGTCGTCGGATTCGTCACCACCTTGGATATTGAAGAACCTCTCGGCATCGACTCCTTGACGCTCACATTCCAGACTGCTCCTGTTCATTCCGCGACCGTCAAATGGAGCATGACCGCAAGACACTGTGTTGGCTTCATCCTGGTCAGAGTCCATCCAGATCGCTTCGAGCGGATCGAAAACGTTTTCCTTTATCCAAGTCGGTGCCAGGTAGGAAACGGAGGAGAAAACCCGAGCGGAATCGTAAGATCTCCTACTCTTTGCCCTCTTGCCCGCCCCTCCCTTCCCATGTCTGTTTCGAGAGCCATCATGCTCGTGGCCTTTCAGGGTCTCGAAAGGGTAGAACAGAGCGATCACCTCGTCAGACAGTTCTAGAATTTTGATGAGGAAGCTTCTGACAAGATGGGAGCCATTGATCACTTCCCTGGTATTTGTTGTGACAGGCTTTGACGGGGGACGAGCTTGACTTTGTGTTGGGAGTCGGGCTAGTGAGGGCAAGGCATCCTCAACATCAGCTCTGGATCCGTCCGCCGAGCTGTTAGCTTCGAGAGAGCTGGAAAGATAGGGAGGAGCTGATCGCGAGGGCCTTCTCCAGCCGATACCGAAGATCCACCACAGCGTCCTTACCACTCTCCTGGTGATCGACGTGGCCGCCTTTGCTATGGTCTTCTTGGATCTTGTTCTCGGTCGCCTCAAGATACCCTTTGGTCTTCCCGACCCATAGTCCTTTGTCCGTTCACCGCCTTCAGCGCCATCGACCAAGTTGGATCCAAAGGAAAGACTTTCACCATTCCTCTGACCGTTGGAGAGCCTTCCTGTGACAATTTTCGAGATCGTGACCTTGGCATTTTGATCGATGGAGAGATCCTTGAAGCTGACGGTCCGGCCAAGGGAGCCAACCTTGGTAAAATCATGATCGGCTTGATCCCAGACCGAGTTCAGGAAATCTCGAACGGAGGAGAGGACAAGTTCTGGCCACTGCTCGCTCTCGCGATCGCGGTCATCGACCGTAACGGCTCTCCTCCTCGAGCTCCTCCTGGGTGAGCCAACCGCCTGGCCCGTTGCGAAACTTCTACGGTCACGCTTGCTCCTCTTGGCCCTGAGCTCATCCACTTTTGCACTGCCACTGGCTCGACCGCTAGGAACAAACGTCAAGACCCTGCCCTTGTCCCTCGTCAGGTCCTCGTAGAGGCTGCTGGCCAGGCCAAGAGGATCCAGTACATCCGCCTTCATGGTCTCGGAAAGCAACGACAGATGCTCTTCCCTCCGCTCTCTGATTCTGTTGCTGCGAGGCGACAAAGGTGGAGACAGGCCTGTCAGCATCCCGAGCGAAGATGATGGACCCCAAGCAGTCGAGTCCCTGTCCCTTGACGAGACGGATTCGGATGGATTCCTCCTTTGAAACGAGGCTAAACTTGTTGAAGAAGCATGATGAGCTAGATTTGCCGAGGGGCTCCCTGTGCCGCCCAACCCGACGAGGCCAGCGGTAACGTTTCCGGTGGCGCTGAGAAATGGACTTGAGGGTGAACTTCGACCTCTCCTATCTTCCTTCCCGGCTCCATCCTCCAAGCCCAAGGCATTGATGGGAACGGGCTCATCCAGAGAGCAGTGCGCCTCTGCTCCATGGTGATCTGGGCTCGACGCACGATGCCGATCCGGCCTCCGCCCAAGGATTGAAGGTATGATGATCAGACCTTTGAGGAGCAAGTTGTGAGATGCACAGTAAGCGGAGATGGTGCTTCTGGCGTGAGAGAGACCCTCTTGGGTTTGAAGGTCGGCCACGATAGGGATAACCTACAAGTAAAATTTCGAGGTGGAGTGAGCAAATGTCACGTCGGGGACGCAGGGGAAAGTGGGCGGAGGCGCAGGTTGGTGTGTGTGTGGGGGGGGGGGGGGGGGGGGGGGGGGGGGGGGGG
>KZ820001.1:0-28814 GCA_003144235.1 Violaceomyces palustris | reverse complement strand
TTCTTGATCCTTTGACCTCGATCCTCGTTCTCCCCCCCCCCCCGATTCAGTTTCAGATGGTCAAGCTGCGAGGCCTTTCGGAGTGCTTCCCTTCGAGCCTCGCTCATCGCTCCCTTGCTCTTCTTGAAGTTCTCAAGCGACCCTAAGAAAGGGAATGTGCTCTACGTTGTGCAGTACGTTGCATGCTCGTTGCATGGGTGATGGTGGTTTTCCCCAAATTCCCCTTTTTTTTTTTCTTTTTTTTTTCTCCCATTTGGACCCGATCCAGAGCCCTTCCCCCTCCCCCCCTCCCCCTCTTCTGACCCAAACCCCCGATCCAGAGCTACTCAACCCAGGTGGCCCGAGCAACGACTGCCTGTTAAATAAGTGAGCCTTCACAACGGCGAGGAGAAAGGGAGGAAAGGAAAAAGTAGGGGAGAAAAAAGTAGTCACGTGTGAGATTCGTAATCAAAACAGTCACGAATCCAGAGGTCGAGGAGGGGCCGTGCGTGTTGCAAGGAGAGGACTCTCCTCCTCTCAGTGTCGTGCGAGTGAGATGGAGGAGAGAGAGAAAGAGAGAGAGAGGTTGTGACTGGAGGAGAAGCGCGCGGTACGCGTACCCGCGCGCACCGGATCAAGATGGAGAAGGGGGGTTGCTGCAGCATAAGCTGGAGCAGGCAGGCTCAGTCCCAAGTGGGACTGCCTTGCGCTTCTGCCTCCAGCTTTCTTTGCTTCAGCCACCAGCGAATCCTGACGATGAAGACGAAAGAGAGCACACAAACATGAAACGAAGAACAAGAAGAAGAAAAAAGAAGAAGAAAAAAGGGCTTTTACCCCCTTCCCCCCCTTCCTCCATCCCCTCGCCATTCGAAGCAACTTGTTGCCACATGCTGTTGCGTGTTGCGACCACGAGGTTGTGTGCTTCCCAGTTGGAATCAAGTCGGCCAATCGAATAGGATCATGGGTATCAGTTCGATCCCTCCCGACTACAGATAAGATTTGAAACCCATTTTTCATTCATTTCACCGCTCGCGCAGCTTCTTTGGTGAACGAGAAGGGACGCGATCCGTGGTCAACCTCTGAAGCCAAGGGGGTTGGTCAGGACTGGCGAGCAAGCGCCCGGGGGTTGGGGGAAGACAGGCAGTTCAAGAGCACCCGGGCCGTTCTCTTTACGTGGGTAGAAAGAGGCCACCTAGACTATCTTGAGAGGAAGGAGGTGGGCAAGGTGGGAAACAAGGCTCCGCATCCCCTTCAGTCGCACGCTTCATACTACTACTGTGAGACTACTTGTGGATCCGACGATGAAGCCAAAAGGTACGAAGGGCCTGAGTGTCAGTCCCGAGTCAGAGGGTGTAGGTGTGGGTGTGTGTTGGCAGGAAGAGAAGGGGAGCGAATCAGTCCGAGTGCGAGTGATCCATGGGGAGCGAGGCGAGTCGGAACGAGCGACGGGGGAAACGGCTATCAGAACTTCCGAAGGCGAGTCAGTCCTGGAGTCCTGGCTCATGGGAACTGAGGATTCCATCACCTTTGAGGATCGTTGGATTTCTAGAGTGGATCGTGTATTAGGTCGGTTGAGGTTTCGGTAATAAGACCGGCAGAAAAAAGGGGGCCAAGCCCGTTGAGAGGGCGACAATCTCTAATCACGCGGACAGAGAGGGGAGTCAGCAAGCAAGCGGGAAAGGAAGGGAAAGGTTCCGGGAGGGGATGCGATTCAAGTCATCCCAGCTTGGGCCCTTTCTCTCCCACAACTATGGCACTTGCAAGTTCAAAGTCGCAAATGCCATAGTTGTGGGAGAGTTCATGCTGATTCGTGATTGTGTTGCGTGTGGGGTCAAGTGACGAAAAAAGTGAAAATAAAAATAAAAACAGGGTCGGGGCAGGGGGCAGGCAGCACTAGTTGATCGGCAAATTCGATTCTTCAATGGATGTCCCAAGTCGGAGTGAGATCAGGGAGTTGGATCCTCAGTCAAGTCAATAGTCAGAGTCTTCACAATCTCAATCTCAACCTACCAACCATGTTCGCTACAAAGTAGAACTGAGTGTGTGTACAGGATGTCGAGTTGGAAAAGTATGAGTGATGCGGAAGTTGAATTCGTCTTGGTGAGACGGATAAGAGATTAGTCAAGTCTAATGACTGCGAATTGGATCGAATCCATGGTAAGAGTCGCGTTCAAAGCTTCCTGACTTCGACTCAAGGAAGCCTCGCTTCAAACTTGCTGCCCTCCTGAACCCTCTCTCCCTCCCTTCTTGTTGTGACGACTACGTGGCTTGTTAGGCATGGGAGGCGTCGAGTTGACTCGAGGCTTGGGGGAGGGTCGTGGTGGCGATGATAATGGAAGGGATGGGGTCCGGTGATGCTGTCATTGACGATCCAAAGGAGTAGAGGTGAGGGAGTAGTGGACTCTATCCTTGAAAGGAGGGTCCGATGAGGGGCGAGGAGGGGGGGAGAGTTGGTTCGGGAGAAGCCACTCGAGGTTGGAATCTCCCTAGCTCCGGACCTTGAGTGTAGCGTTGGAAGGGGGAAGGGGAAGAGGAAGAAGAGAGGCGAGCGCGAGAGTAGTGGAGTGGTAAGGAGTTGGTTTGAAATCGAGCCAAGCGAAAAAGGGAGAGGAAGAAGTGGAGCGAAAGCCCTGCGGTGGCGTTCCGTATCTGCTCTACCTACTTGTTATTCTGTTCGATCTCCCAAGTCCCACCCCTCCAGGTATTCATCGATTATGAACCATCACAAGTCATAATCGCCTGTAATCCGCTTCCCAAGCCCCCCTCTCTTGCCCTACGCTCCACGGCTCCACCTCTCCCTTCCCTTGCTGGATGGATTTGCACACTCACTGGACTGTGACTACACGGAGAGAGATACACACAACGCAGAGAGTCACGGCTGTTCTCATCGTTCTCAGCCGAAAGGGCGGCGGGAGGACGGGTGGCTAAACCCTAAAGCCAAGCCCAAAGCGGGAAATCACCCCCCCTCTTTTCTGACGGTCACAGTGACTGACCGTTGTCTTGTCTCGTAGCATTATTCACTCCACCCTACTCTACTCACCCACGAATCTGATTAAAAATCACCCCACCCTCCCCCCTTCATCGATACGAATATAAAGCCCCGCTTCTCCCTTCCCTTGCCGCACCTGCCCCCCTCAACCCCCACCGCCACGCCACCACCCACTACCGCTCCCCTGTCTCTGTATTCTCTCGTCTATCTCTCCCTCTCCCTACATACAAGAAACACACGAAACAATGGCGCCATCAGTCGAGGAGCAAACCGCTTCGTCATCGCCCGTCGTAAGGAAGAAGGAGGTCCAGAAGAATGCTCCCAAGTTCAAGTACATCAGCGTCAGTGTCAACCACCCAAACCCCCTCTCCCGAATCGAATGTACCACGCACCGCTGACGAATACCCCCCCCCCCCCCCCCCCCCCCCCATCAAACCCCCAAGATTCGTGCTCCTTCCCTTTGTTCACTTCCCTCAATCCTCCCCCCCCCCCCCCCCCCCCCCCCCCCCCCCCCCCCCCCCCCCCCCCCCCCCCCCCCCCCCTTACCCCCCCCCCCCCTTCCCCTCCCCTTATGAATCATGAACATCTCTGATCCGCCTGGTGCAACAACAGCTCCCCACCTACGAGACGCTCGAGGCAGAGAGGCAGGGGAGGAAGGAGAGGCTCGCCCAGGCCTTCAGGGTGCTGGGCTACCTTGGCATGGACGAAGGCGTCGCCGGCCACTTGACCTACAGAGACCCCATCATGAGGGACCACTTCTGGGTCAACCCCTTCGGCATCCCCTTCCGTTTCATGACCGCCAGCGATCTCCTCCTCGTCAACCCAGCTGGAGAGATCATTGACGGCGGTAAGCCAGGTCAGCGCATCGTCAACGCCGCCGGGTATGCCATCCACCACGCCATCCACACGGCTAGGCCCGACCTCGACGCCGCCTGCCACTCACACAGCCTCTACGGCAAAGCCTTCTCCACCCTCGGCCGCAACATTGAGATGACCACCCAGGATAGCTGCTCCTTCTACGGCCAGGTCGCCCTCTACGAAAACTTTGGCGGCGTAGTCCTCGCCGAGGAGGAAGGCCAAAACATCGCCAATGCCCTTGGCAAGAACAACAAGGCCCTCATCCTCCAGAACCACGGCATCCTCACCACGGGCACCTCGATCGAATCGGCCGTCGCCTGGTTCATCATGCTCGAGCGCCACTGCCAGGTCCAGCTCGTCTCGGAGGCCGCCGCTGCCAGCCGTGGCGAAAGGCCGGTCGTCATTGGCGACGATGAGGCCAGGTTCACCCACGAGCAGGTCGGAACCGAGGCTGCCGGAGCCTTCCAAGCATCGTCCTACTTTAAGCTGATCGAGCAGCTTGACAAGGGTGCCTGGAAAGAGTAAAAATTGGCCCGACGACCCTTTCTTCACCTTTCTACTTCAACGTTCCAGTCATACCAACCCCCGCCCCCCCCCCCTTCATCTCTCATCTTTCTAAAATCCTGGACAACCTGAATCCATCCTGATTCCTCAAATTCCTCTGACGCTTCATAAGGGCTTAAAAAAAGTGATGACAAAGTGATCAACAATCATGTGATCCAAGGGCTTTGAACTTGGCCAAGATGGAAATTCGGATTTTTCTCTTTTCTTCCTTTTTTTTTCATCCCCCTCCTTCTCCCTTTACAACGCCAATCTGTGCGTTCTGCTCTCTATCCCAACACCTCCATCTTGAGTGGCGCCCCATCCCGCTCGAGACGCACTCATGTATCTTAATCCGCACGTGCTACGATCATGACTCTCACGCAACGCTTGATCTGACTCTCCCACTGTCTTCCCCCTCGGAATCGCAAAGTAAAGAATGGAAGATGAAATTCACGACTTCCGGTCACCTTGGTCCAAGATGAACGAGTTGAAGGAGGGTGGGAAAATGAAAAAGGGTACGGCTGGAAAGCTTGGGACCATCTGTCCACCGACCGATCCTGTCGACAACCTCAGCAGAGGTCATGCGACACACCTATCCCTTTCAACAGCGGCTGAAACACGTTAGAACAGGGGTGAATGGTTGCATAGCAAGGGATTGGCGTTGAGGAATGCCGCTTCTTCCACCTAGCTTCTCCACCCTCTTTCCTCGCCCAACCGACGGCTTGACCCTCTTCCGGAAGGCTGACGCGAAATGTGGCCAAATATGGTTCCTCATTCAGGGACTTCGGTATGGTATCACGATTCCAAGAGGTATCTTACATGCATATCCGGGGAAAAGGCGTTGTCAAGAGGATCAACGCATACGGAAGTGTGTGCATGCATTCAATACCGTCCCTTTCGATTTAATCCCGAACGATGTTTTGTATACGCCGAGGTACTGCGTAACCGTTCGGGATTTTGTCGAGGGGTACTGTATGCTTATAATTACAGTCAAACGCATTACGACGGGAAGTTCATTCGCGAAAAGCGAGCATTCGTCTCGGCAGGGCAAGGAGAGGAGATAAAAAAAAAAAAAAACCAATCTTGTGCGGGGATCCGATTGAGACAGGTAGGTTCAAAACTGTGATCAAATGTTGGCCAGATTGTTCAGGTTGCTCACTTCCTGAAGGGTGAAGCCCGAGTGGCTACTCGAGCTGGGAGGAGCAGCAGCGATCGTCGCGTCGGCGTTCTCCCCAGCCACGGAGCTTTCGATCAATCCTTTGGCACCTGGCGAATCGAGGTTCATGGGGACGAAGATCACCTTGCTGTTGGCATTCTTGGCCATGGTTTGCAGGGCCTCCAGTTGACGGATCTGCATGGCGGCGGGCGAGGCGAGAATGTCTGGATACGAAGCGTGCGAGCAAAACGATGTGGGCAGGCAAGAATCGGCAGGGAAGGTCATCAGCACACGGCCTTCTCATCTGGGGCTGAACCGGCGAGTGGAAGGGGGGTTGCGAGTGCACGGATGAAGAGGAGCACGTTTCTCCTCCTCCTCGGCCTCTTGGGCTTGGGGAGCATGCCTGACAGTAGAAAATTATTGGAACGACTCACCGGCTGCCTGTCGCATCAACCTAGCGGCGTCCACCTCGGCCCTGGCACGCACGATTCGAGACTCCCCGATGCGTCGCTGGGTGGCGGCCGAGCTGAGGCTCTCCTGAAGCTCCTTGCTGAAGAAAATGTCCTTGATGAGAATGCTCTCGACCTGAACGCCCCACTTTTCGGCGACGCTCTCGACGATCTCCTCGATCTCAGCTGCGACCTGCTCCCTGTCGGAAATGAGCGACTGGAGGTTGCGGCTGCCAACCACGTGGCGGAGCGTAGTCTGGGACCTCTCGATAAGTGCAGCGCGAACGTCAGATATGCCGTAGGCGGCCCTGACGGGGTTGGTAACGTGCCAAAAGAGCACGCTATCTATGGTAATAGATACGTTGTCCTTTGTAATCACTACGAGTTGAGGCACCTCGGAAATTTGGATTTTTATGTCCACTACCCTTATGGACTCGGAGCAGGGGTTGATCTGGACGAGTCCGGAGTTGACGCTCTTGTAGTACTTGCCAAACCTCGAGACGAGGCCGACCGAGCCCTGCTTGATCTCCTTGAACGGGTTAGGACAGCAGAAGCAGCACGGGAGCTGGCCGAAGGTGCCACCGATGACGCCTAGGCAATTGATCATGCTACCGTAGAAGCCATGCTGGACGTTTTCGAGGCCAATGTTCTCGTTGAGTTGAGGCGTGGAGGCGTGCATGTCTGCCCTTTTGGAGGGCTGTTCGGTGATGACGGCGCCATCGGTCGAGGTGGAAGGAAGGCCGACCAGCCTTGCCTTGGTGTCGCTGGAGGGGTTGGGAGGAGAGGAAGAGTCCAGCCCTAGATCTTGGGGCTGAGAAGACATGGCCTCTCGTCGTTCGTCTCGGTGACGTGGTCAGGAGGGGGGGTAGGGGGGAAAGGTTGGCTGATGTAATGTATGCAAGCTCGGATGGGTGACTGAGCGGAAAGAGAGGGAAGGAAAGAGGGGGTGAGTTTGACCTCCAATCGTGTGGAAATGTTGAGGGAAGAGGGGGGGGTGGGGGAAAGATCGTACAGGGTGTACTCTGGAGTATATATATACTGTACCTCTACAGCAACGGGGCTGATGGGGGGTCCACCAGATGAAGGCGAATGGAGCCGAGTGAAAAGTATGTATTTCACAGCGCAGGAGCAGTGTCTCATATTTCACGATCTCGGGAGTGGCGTGAGTTCGGACGTCCTTCCATGCATGCTACCATGTCCGTATGTACAGTACAGTAGCATGGATGCCGCGTCTAATACCTTTGTACTCCCATGCACCTCCAGAAGCTCTTGCCAAGCAAGAACTCCTCCCTCGGCTTGGCCAACAAGAACCTGTGACTCTGACCGCTTCGCCATTCGGTCAGAGGTCGGAAACCATGAGGGAGCAAGTCGCGAATGATTTGCCGGATCGCAAGGGCTCATCCATCCATCATCTCTTTGCTGCGCCGCCAAGGTCGCTCGCACCATCCCATGCGTACTTCAACGTACAGTAACCACTGTCAGCGAGTGTTGACCTGCGTGAACTCTTGTGAATGACTCGCATCCGCATGGTTGGTAGGAACCATGGGTCTCACCCTCATCACCCAAGCTTTTTCGCAGAACGAGCGAGTGGGTGAATGGATGCGTTTCTGCCTTCTGAGCCGGCAATCTACCACCCTCAAGATTATTATTGCTGTTTATTGTGACGATGCATCAACATGCATGGCACACAAGAGCGGAGAAGGCTGAGTTGCGTCGGCTGGGGCTTGTTGGCTGCCGGTTGTAGGGTCTATGTATTGAGGTCGATAGATGCCGAAGATGGAGGGAAGAGAGCCGTTCCTGCCCAGCCCCTCCACCCTGGACTGCAACCACTACGTAAGCATGCAGCAGCAGCCATGAATCAACCACTCGCCTCTCCCCATCGTGACCATCCGCCATCACCACCATCACGAACCTCTCCAATTCCTTCCCTCCTCCTCCTCCTCCTCCTCCTCCTCCTCCTCCTCCTCCTCAAGGGCAAGACGGGAGTGAGGAAAGGCAAGATGGATTTCAAACCTGCTTCCTCGTGGGCCTCGCGTTCACTTCCAAGCACCTAAACCTCACGGCGATGATGACCATCCTCGTGTGATTCTCTCCTCTCGTCAGCCTGGGCAGGCGGCCAGCTCTCTTGGGCCCTCCTTTCAAGTTTTTGCCCGGCTGCTTGTCCACCCACGTCGGGGGTCGAGAACTCGATTTCTTTTCTTCTTCTTCACGCCCCGCGAACTGTGACTCTTGACTCCTCCTCTAGCTCAAGACATTCACCCCTATTGCTACCCTCGTCCCCACAGCCAATCACTCTCCTGGCAGAATGAACTCATCTCGACCCACGGGCTTCCATCTTTCCTAGCATTTGGACCAGACTACGCACCGCACGGCATTCCCGCCACCAACATGGTTGGCGGAGCGAGCGAGAAGGAATGAAAGGGGAGGTCGGTCGGGGTTTGTATGGCAGCAAGAGCAAGTGCGAAAATTCAAGCGGAGGCGGCACTCGTCAGCAAAGTGAACGTGCGGGAGATCGCAATCCGCCCGTCGCAGACATGAGCGTCGTCCGTCAGACGTCTCTCACCGCCTCTCTGGACTCACCTTCAGACCCCACAGCAAGGATGAGATTGAAAGCTTCGTCGCGATTCTGCACATTGGCAAAGAGCATGGGCGACTTTCCGTTCCTCCGAATCACTTTGAGCCCCGCGCTGCTCCAGAACCAGAGCCGTATGCTCTTGGTCTTGACTAGCCCGCCGATCTCGTCCAAAGCTGTCAATCCCTGCCTCCGCTTTCCCGAGCCGATCGCACCAGAGTGGAGCGGCGAAAAGTAGATGCAGCGCTCGTTGATCCTCAACCGCCCGGGGAGGCCATGGTACTGGCAGAAAAACGAGCCCAATTTTCTGGGCTTTGACGACGCCTCTGAAGCGAGCCTCTCGTCACCCTCCACCTCGTCCTCGCCCGCATCCTCCTCCTCCCTCTCCTTCTGAGCCCCTTCCTCCTCCTTCTCTTCCTCCTCCTCCTTCTCCGTCCCCGCTCTCGACCAATGCCCAGCTAGGTCCTCGCGACCAGGTCTCCCATCCGCCTTGGATCTCTTACCACCGCCGCCAGTATCGTCGCCCAAAGGGCTCAAGTTACTCTGTCCGCTGGCCGAGCCCTTGAGGTACCTCTCACGCAACAACTTAACAGCAAACTGGGCATCTGTCGGAGCTCCAGCAAGCACCCACCATACTGGTGACAGCGGCCGGCGGTATCTCGGGTAGTGGGATTGCAACGGCTTTGGTACGTCGGTCATGTGATTCGATCCAGTCGTTGTTTGGGTCGACCACCGAGGAAGGAGGATGGTGCGTTTTTGCGAAATTAGCGGCATGGACGAAGCAGGAAAAGGAAAAGGCTAGACTGGAAATAAGACCCTTGTCGGAATGAAAACTCACAAACAAGCAGAAAAAGGAAATGCCGATCCCAAGGAAGGTCGTCTTCACGATAAGGTGAGCCGAGGCGAATGTGACAAAGATGGTACAGCACCCAATGAGGATCAATGACCTCTGCGTTGCCGCTGGGTTCCTCCACAGGATCAAATTTTTGACCTTTTCGTGGAAATCGGCCAAGATTCCTGCGGCACTCTGGGTTTCGGCACCATACTTGACAGCCCATCGCCTGTAAATGTTGAGCAAATCCAGTCTGCTTCGCCTTCTTAGTCTCTCTGACATCTTGTTTGCCTCCTTTCCCCGCGCCATCCTTTGCCTTACCCTTTCGTGAAGGTAGCTTTCCGAAGGTGGGAAATATTTGAAGCGCATGATGTAATACATGATCATCCTGCGTTCGGGTAGGGGTTGGGTGAGAGAGAGAGAGAGAGAGAGAGAGAGAGAGAGAGAGAAAGAGAGAGTGAGAGTGAGAGTGAGAGTGAGAGTAAGAGTGAGAGTGAGAGTGAGAGTGAGAGTGAGAGCGGATTGAAAGGAGGGGCCGACCGTCAAGGAGAGGAAAGTGATGGGGTTGAGCGAAAGTCCGGGGATTGGGGGAAGGGGGTAAGGTTGGAAGGAGTTAGTTTCTGAGGGGATATTTTTAGTAAAACTCCTTCCCTCTCACCTGTGGGGCTCATGCCAGTGGGGCTCAACTCACAGGAGAAAGGCTGTGGGTATCAGGTCGCTAAGCCACAGAACAAAGTAGATCATGGCAGCAGCAGCAGTCTGCCATAATTCAGGTGGGAGTCAACGCAAAGAAATTAGCGCGACCAAATTCTTAGGGAAACCTTCAGCGGGCCATAAAGCGGTCACATTCTTTCAGCATTGCACTCTCACGTAGCTACTGCTCACAGTTTTCGGATCTTCCCAACGGTATAACCTCCTCAGCTTGTAGGCGAGCTTCTCCCAAAACGGGGCGATCAGGTAAAGCCTTTCTACATGAGACCGCAGTTTTCCTTCGCGGTATTCTTGGACAGGGTTGTCGTCCAATTCCTCGGGAGCGAGCCGTTCGACGAGTGCCAAAATGTAGGCAATGCAAAAGGCGATCCCGTCGACCTGTTCCTCATTTGCGTCTATAATGAGCTCTGGAACTTGATCAGGTTCCGATAGAACCCGCGCCGAGGGCACCACTAGGTCCCAGTCTTCCTCAGGCTCATCCTCTAACGCACCCTTTCCTCTCTTTGGCCCCTTCTTTTTGAATGTGGATGAGCGAGAGGCATTAGGCGCCTCTTTGTCGGGGAAAGCCCGGCGCGAGACCGCTCCCACCGATTCTTCCTTGCTGCGGGTTTGAGCTCTTTCTGAAGAAGGGGCGGCGCCAGGAGCACCAGAGATGCGCTGAGAAGGAGCAAAGCTCTCCTCAGCAGTTAATCTATCTACCTTCCCTTTGCCGTCCCGTTTACTTCTTTTCTTGGTCAGCTTGCTTTCGTCTTCGACGTCTGTACCTGGGATAGAGCCATAATCTCCGGGCACCATTATAGAGCGCAAGCCCTTGTCGACATGCTCTAGGACAGAGGCCCGCTTCCCGCCGGCTGCGGTTGCTTCTTTCTCTTCATGAGATATCCGAAAGTCAGACCATTGAGGCATGCGCTGACGTTTAAACGACGAGGACGGCACGCGTACTTCGCGTGTGTGCTGGAGACGATTCATTGAGGAGAGTGAAGATAAGCAGAAGTGAAAAGCTTCAGTGGAGGCCAGATTGGTGAATCGGTGGGGAAAAGCCGATGGCCGATTGTGCTTTTTACTTGGTCTGATAGGGGAAAGGAAGGGGAAGTAAAGTTTTCTTTTTTCTTTTTCCTTTTAAAATAAATGAACAAGAAAATTACCTCGATGGCATGGAAGAGGGGAAGCGGCGATCAACTCACCCTTCCAAAGTTCTGAAGGAAAGTCTCAAGTTCGAGATCTTCTAGCTCTAGCAAGGGCCGACTGAGAGCATTGCTTGCCCCCCCGCTGGCAACGCTTTTGCTGGAGGACCCTGCGTCTTCGCTCCGTTCGACCTTTGATGTCCAAGACTTGAGGCCCTTGTTTGATGGAGTTTCAAAAAAGTTCCAAGCATCCTCTCCCAGCGCCATCTCCAGGATCGATTCGTACGAGTCGCTTGACTCGACCGACGTCCGACGGCCTAACTGTTTCCTACCTTGAAGAACACGGGGATCATCGATATGCGCCGCCTGCTGATCACCTGCCTCGGATTCTTCTTCCAGGTCTTCGTACGATCCCTCGCTTTCGCTTCCCCATGATCTGAGAGCTAGCCCGAATTTGCAAGGTGGCAAGGGCTTGCGGTCCTTGAGCCTAGCCCTGTGATAAATATCGCCAGGGAAGTGCTCCTTGTGGGAAGTTTCACAGCCTGTAAGGTCATCCCTCACGACTGCGGTGCCGATGCCAGCCAGGGATTCCTGTTTCCTCCTCTCGTGGGCAAACCAATCCTCTTTCAACAGATTTGCAGAGGAGGATCGTCCCAAATTTTTCAGCCTGGCAATTTTGGTCGAGATGGCTATCCTTGGCCTTGATTTTTGGATTGGTCTGCCAGGAGCGACATGGTGAACCTTGTCACGTTTGTTCCTCTCGTAGTTGCGTGCCTGCCTGAGTTCGGACGCGTCCAGGAACTTTTCGGAATCATCGACTGCGCCAACGCTTTGAAAGCGATCATGCCTGCCGCTCGGCTTGTTGACCTGATCGCTGAGGGCTTCTTCACTGGTTTTTACCTCACCGGTCGGGAGGAGGTGCTGAGTGCGATGAAATCTGTCAAAGAGTGTCGTGAGCTTGCGTCTTTGCGATGGGGAAGAAGGGAGGGATCGAACCCCTTGGTCAAGAGATAAGTCCATGTGCTCGGATCCCGAGCGAGATGCCAAAGGGCGGTTTTGAGTGACCAAAATCGATCCAGCGTGGTGAGGTTGATCTGGAGTCGACGTGTCCGGAAGGAGAGTAGATGATGCCAGGAGCCGAGATTGATCAACCGGATGACTTGTTGAGACTTGGGAGAGCACCTTTGCGACGGCGTCGGGTTGCAGAGGACCCATGTCGGGAAGGGTGTACACGGTATTGGTGGGCAGGTTGCTTTTGATCCAGCGATAAAGAATGGGTATATGTAACGGGTAAGCTAGGAGCGAAAAGATACAGTAAACGTACGAATGCGTGAGGGCAATTACGGTGTGTAAGTATGTTCAGCGTGCTGATAGGGGACTCTTTTCCTTTTAGGTGGAGATACAGTATCGTTCCTGTAGCATGTTTGATTTGATGGTCAAGAGGGAAGAAACTTACGAGCTCCTTGAATGGTGTTGAGTGTGTGGATGACCTCAACCTTGGCGTTGGTCGGCGCCTCGGCCTCGGAATCGCATCTGGCCGACAACCGGCGGCCTGGACGCCAATCCAGGTGAAAAGAGGTGGAATCGGGAATCAAGATCCGATCAGGGAAATCATCCATGGACGGATGTGGAGCTAACACCACGAACCGAACTGGAACCAAATCGTGAGCGTTGCGCAGCGATCACGATTCCGAACTGGGTTTTCCCAAGAAACCCGTAAATCCAAAACCCTCCTCTGCCGAAGAACACATTAAGAGTTCAAGAGAAGAGAGGCAAACCCTCCGCACCGCAAAAATTCTCAAAGGTTCGCTTCAGCAGCCGACCTCACCTGATTACCGCCCGCAGTTTCTCCCTGCGAGTCAGCGGGGGGAAGATAGAGTAAGGAAAGGAGAGAGGAGACAGAGGAGGAACGCAGAAAGGAGAAGAGGACATGGAGCCTCTTCAGCCGGTTCTGACCTTGGAATCAAGTAGCGTCACGACCGAAGCGATCCGGTCACTCACCCCTGACACAATCGCCTTCGAGATCAGGAGGTTCCAGAACAGCATCAGCCACCTTTTGAGGTCCAACGCAGAAATGCTGCAAATGACCCAGCAAGACCAGCAAGACTCGGGACTCGACCAGGGAGACCGGGAAATGCTCCTGGTAGCCTGCCGAGAAAATCAAGAGGTCTGGTGAGTTCCATCCTCTCCTCCTCTGTCCTTCCCACTCAATGGCCGCTACCCCACCCCCCCCCCTTCCTGCGCGACGGGGAGCAAAGATCGTTCGCGGTCGTCAGTCAACGCTCGAGGAGACTCACGAGACATATCTCTCCCTCTATTTGCCTTTCCTCATCGACCCCTGTCTCTTCCTGCGTCTCGGGACGCCATCTTGAGCAGCTCTCGCCAAAGAGACCTAATCGAACGCTTGAGTCTCGTCTTGAGAGAAAAGGTTGGTAGCTCGCACTATGGGGCAACTGTTCCGGACGATCAGCTCACCCTGACAAGCTACCAGCAAAGCGACAAGGTAGGGCAGGAGGAGGAGGCCCAAACCAATCACATTGCCAGTGGTGACCTTGGCGTAGTTGATGAGCAAGGAACCCTTTACCTCTGAAGATGGCCATTCACGGGCTTGATGTGCGGGCAGGCGATCAATCGGAATTCACTGTTCGGTCACTTTTTTTCGCCCAGGCGGATGCATGGTTCATAGCGCACATCTACGTGTATGGACGTCACTATTTGGATGTGGACTGACTTGCGGTAAAGACGAGAAAGAGAAGAATACAACATGAAGCAAGGCCACAAACAAACAAAAAAGGAAAAAAGGAAAAATCTTGTTGTTCCATGTTGACACCGCCTGACCACCTCGCCTCAAATGTTCTTGATCATACTTGGGAGTACGGTTCCTGGAATATGAGAGAAGGACAACGTACGTTTCACGTATGAATTTGCGATGCGTGCCTCAACCGGCTTGGAAGATTGCAGGTCCGGCCACTATGTGTGTATTTATGAGCGAGAGATTGGCAGGGGTGTAGTTGGTGCAAGTGTCTGTCAGAACGACGAATTGCGTGCCTGTGGGATTTGAAAGTGAAGGATGATCAAGGTAGAAGAAGTGATAGCGGGGACAATGGTCAGCAGTCGCTTTTGAAAAGAAGGAAGCGCCACAAACTTTCTCCTCGCTCACCGTTCAGCAACAAGTCACTTCCTAGACCGAAAACATGCCCGTCTGGCTGTTTGGCCTTGGCAGTTCGTCTCTCCAGGTCGACGTCGTAAAGGGGAGAGTATGTCACGTTCTGTTGCGATGGGGAGATGGAAAAGGAGCCTCTTCATCGTCAATAAGATGCCTCGCATCGATCAACAACGCTGGCGGATCGGAGGTTAAAAACAGAGATAGAAATTGGGGTGAAGCTTACATATTGCGAAACGAAAGCTGCGAATCGAGGAACCCCCGCGGTGTACGTGACCGTCTGCTGATGGTATGGGCCCTCGATCAGGCCGACTGGGTCCCAGCTAAAGCAAGTTACCCTTCCAGGGTACGAAAAAGCTGACACATTGTGTGAAATGGCTGGACCACCTGCGAGGATTCCAGCTATGATGGCGTTGGGTTGGTTGTCCACAACGAGCCTGGGATAGATCTCCCAAGCCAGAGGCTGGTTCTCTGGAGGGCATGACACGATCCAATTGTGCAGCAGAGTCCAGGTCCAAGTCTGAGGCAAGCCAGTCTCAAACCACTCGGGCATGGGGAAGACTTGAGATGAGAAGTGGGATCATGATGAAACCAGAGAACGAAATACGTCAAAGTAGGGCATCCTGATGGCGAGTGGATCGCAATCTCAACTTACGTCCTTCGAATTGCCTGAACGTGTAAAGTTGACGGGCTTCGACCGTGATCCTTGGGAGTCGGGAAGGAATCAGTAAAGAGGAGGGCGGAGCTTGAGCCCCCGACATGCCACCATCTGCAGAGAATACCCAGACTCGGACCGAGTGGGATCAAACCTTTTTTGAGACAAGAGTTCGAATCCATGGTGCTCACGATTGGAGAAGGATTTGAGCCACAGCTCTATTGTCGAGGAGTTGAAGAAATCCGTACACACCCGATTCTCCCCAGCGGGTCAAGACCTGGCAGAAGTCTATGAAGCTACGGACGTCATGGAAAGGATAACGGTAGGAGCACATCTTTGGGGCCGCGGGACCGAGCATGTTGGATAGGACATAGGCATGTCCTATCTCCTGCTGAGCCATGAAGCGAATGAGCTCCCTGTTCTCGGCGTTGATACCGGCTTGGTCGAAATCTGCGTCAGAGAAATGAGCCAAGCCATAGTTGAAAAGATCGAGCTCGATGTACTCTTGATGGACTGCCAAGGCGATGCTCTGAAAGTCAAAGTTGCTAAAAGTGGCGTAGGTAGGGTTAGTGACAAAGTTCGACGAGTTTGGCTGGTAGGCGTTCGAGATGTTCCGCTGGGCAGTTGACGGATCAGCGTCTGCGTGCAAGTCAGTCGCTGGAACGATGGGGATGGATGCGGTCGAGGTGGCATAAGCCACGTAGCTGGACGAGGCGGTCGCGGGAGGGATCGTCTGATAGCTTGGCACAGAGTAGAGTGACTCGAGACTCTCCAAGTCCGGTGGAAAGACGAGAGAGGTCTGAGACCAAATCGCAGGGGTCTTGCTAGGAGAGATTGACTCGGGACCGCTGGAAGGACTCCACCTCTGAACAACGTTGACAGCTGGATAGGCCGTCACCAGGGAGGTGAACACGATCGAGAGGCGGAGAAAGGAGAGACTCATGGTGCGCTGAAGCGATGGAGGGCTGCAAGATGAGCGGGAAGAGGGGGAGGGAACACCTTCTATTCTTGTTTACCCTTGGAGGGTGTGTGTGTGCGAGGAAGGCGCTAGCGAGGTGGCAAGAGAGTCGTGAATGTCAGCTTCATTTACTGGGAGAGAGTCAGGATTGGACGATTCTGATTTCGCTACACGCACCGAGAGGAGGAGGGGAGAAATGCAAAGCAAGGAAGGAGGACGAGGACAACAGGGATGGGTGGGGGGGGGGGGGGGGGGGGGGGGGGGGGATGCTGGGGATCAGAAAGATCAGAGGTATTCGTCGAAGATGATGAGAGAGGAGGAAGAGAGGAGAGATATCTTCCCGATCCGGTTGGATTTTGCGATGGTTGCTGGGACAAGGAGGGTTTGAATGTATGCTCCGCGCTCCCGAGCCATGGCGTTGGGGGGGAGAAGGAGAAAGGGGGGGGGGGCGGGAAGGGGGAAAGTCCCTATGTAGTGGCTCATTTATATCTTTTTTTGCCAACCCGTGGGCCATCCCCTACCAGGAGAGAGACCTGGCTCCCCTGAAACCCTTCATGCCACACGCAGCCCCACCTCCTCCTCACTTTTCTTTCCTCTTGCCTCCTCCCCTCTTGCCCTCCCCCCCCTGGTCAATGTGGAAGCGATCAAGGTTCGAACTTGCAAGTGTGCGCATTCTCCCTCTCTCTCTCTCTCTCTCTCTCTCTCCCTCTCTCTCTCTCTCTCTCTCTCTCTCCTCTTTGACCACCCTCTGGAGGAAACGAGAAACGTTCATCTGGGGGTACCAAGTGGGGGAAGAGAGAGAGAGGGAGCGATGGAGGGAAGGAAGGAGGGAGCGAAGGAGGGAGCGAGATGAGAGAGACTTGGCCAATCGATCGGATCTGTGTGCCACACCGAGGAGAGCGGGCTCGGAGAGACGGAAAGGAAGCAAGACGTGCTTGGACCTCACCTAGCGCGAGCGATCCCTAAGCTTAGCTTGACACCACCAGCCGCCTCTCGCCTTCCTTCCTTCCTTTTCTCTCTCCTTCTCCTTTCACGTGTTTCGATTGATTTTCTTCTCCTTTCCCTGTCTTGTCTCCGACCATGATGGTTTGCTTCGGGTCTCCGATTTGGCGAACGGGTTGGTACCGGAGCTTTGGTCACCCCTCTCGTGGCGATGCTCGAGATCGAGGGGGAACGTCCCTCGTCCGCAAGTCACTAGAGCTTGACCAAGGGCTTTTCACAAGATGGTTGGTTTGAAAGATAGTTAGCTAGCCAGCCAGCCATCCAGCCAACCTCACAATCGAGCGACCTTGGAAAAGGTTTGGCCATGTGTGTCATTTTAGCTCAACCTCGTATCCCGCTCATCTCGGCCCCATCCCTTCATCTCCTCCCTTTCCTTCCCCTCCCCCTCCCCTCCTTTCCAAGAATATGAGAGAGAGAGGGGCAGAGAGGCAGAGAGGCAGAGAGGCAGAGAGGCAGAGAGGCAGAGAGGCAGAGAGAGGAGAGACAGAGAGACAGAGAGACAGAGAGAGAGACAGAGACAGAGAGAGACAGAGCTTGATCGCGATCCTGTGGATCCAAGACGTTGTTGACTCCTCAATGTGGCGAACCACTTCGCTTCGCTTCCTTGCACCACCAACGCATCAACGTGGTTCCAGGAAAGAAGGACTCGAGGAAGGTTGGAGGCGACCCTCCTCGATTCTTGCATCCCCTATTCCCCCCTCTCCTTCCTTGGGTTAAGGTTCTCCCTTCTCCCTTCCCACTCGACCTCGATTTCATGGAACAGGGATCCTTCCTTTGGTCGGAATCCAGACTTGACTCAACATGGCGCAAACTGGGTCGCGCAACGCCCTTGGTTCGAGGTGCCCTGATCCGATCGTAATGGGATACCAAGATCAGGTCCATCTTGAACCGTCCGATCGGTGTCCAATCAAGGTTCCCCTCCCAATCCAAAGACTTGAAGCTCTGGCAGACGAGAAGAGGATGGTGGGAATGGCAAAGGGACCCTTATGGGACAAGGCAAGCTTTTCTGCATGCGGGTGTGGAGATCACCTTCACGTGCATATCATGTGGAGGGACGAAAAGAGCCGAGCGGTACGAGGGCACGGGTCGACAACACCGAACTGAAAATGGAGCCGGCGTCTGGTGAGTCGGGTTGTCACACAAAGGGGAAGGGGCTCCCACTTTCTCTCGTCCTTCCTTCATGCTGACCATCACACACGTCCTCCAGCCTCCCAACACCCATCCTCCATCCCTTTGAGTCTTTCTCCCTTCTCCTCATACTTCTCCTACTTTGATCCCTCCCTGACTCCCCTCACCCCGGCTCCCCCCTCACCTTAACCCCTTCTCTCCCAAAGCTCAAACGTCAGGATCCTCCGAGCCTCACTTTCATCTGGGCTCCTCCACTATCTTCAAGTCCCAAGACTTTGAGGCTGAGCTTGAAGAAGAAGGCGTCGCACAAAGCTTCACTCGCTGCGATTTCCATCGATAAAAAGACGCCAGGCGCCCCAACAAGAACTGCCTTCTCTTATCCTCTCTGCAGCCATGTCGGCCCTTCCGTCCACCCAAGAGTCCCAGCTCTCGAGACAAAAGAAGAATCCCATCGGAAGCTGGTTTAAAAAGTTCGCCAGGAGAGGCAGTGAGCAGGGAGGTCAGCCCACAGAGGACAGAGACGCATATGCGAATGTCGGAGAGTCCATCCACCACGCTGCCCAGGCTCGCTCTTCAAAGCTAAGCGATCCTGATGGTGCTAGAAAAGCGATCAAGACACGGGGAAATAAAGGCAGAAGGATCGAAAGCTTTTCTGGCATACCGAATCTGGCTGAAGGGAAACTGTCAGCTCCTCCGCCTGATAATCTAAACGAAATCAACTCTCCCGAGAGTGATGATGCCTTTGGGTCCCAAAGCGCTCAAGGTCTTGCAAGCACTCTGGTGATTCCGCAACAGGTCCAGACCCCCGCATCCGGCGGCACGGGCAGCCTGCCCCCCAAAATTGAGGGATTACCTCACCATGAGCCCATGAATTTCACTTCATCCAACAATGTGGTTCAAGCTTCAAGGATTGGGCAAGAAACTCCAACAGACGCTTCCCCATCAGCCCGAGTTGGATCACAGTCAAACGACGCACCCCTTGCACAAGCTTCACAGTCGCAAAGGGAAGGCGTTAAAGGTTGGTCTGATGCTCCTCGAATCGACAGCCCGTCAGCTCAAGCTCTCAAGGTCGAAGAAAAGAACCCCAGCATTCAGGCTGCGGCCCTTGATTACGGCGACTCATCTGTTCAAACTCATCGCAGGGCGAATTCGGACACGGACAGCAGTAGCGATGGTGGCTGGGGTGGAAGTGGTGAAGGGCTCGGCCGGGACTCTATTGGCAATAGGACTATGGACACTGGGAAGAGTCGAGCCAGCACCAAGCCGACCACGTTAATGAGCCTCGATATGCGCGAGCAAGCCCTTCCTCGTGAGTTGAGTCGACCAGAAGATTCTGCTCTGCGTCTTTTCCTATCACGGACCAAGTTGAAGCTCACGCATTTTTTGGAGCTATCTTATACTCACCTCTGCCATACCTCACTCCCTTTCTTCCCTCTTCACAGATGCCCACATAGCACAAGCTCGACATGGTGATCCATCTTCATACGCGGGCGCACATCGAAACCTGATCTCAGGAGGCTCAGCAGCGATTCAATTTGCCACCTCACCTTTGGGGCGAACCATGAGTGGCGGGATCATTTCCCTGCCCGGTCAGGATGCACCTGTTGAGGAAATTGGTCCATATGTCAATGTTCCAAGCCATTCCAGGCATCATCCTGCGAACAACCCGGCCCCATCCGCAATCCCCCCCGACAATGCCAGCATGTTGACACTAGCTTCTTCGACGGCAGCACATTCCTTTGGGGGCGCCGCCAGCAGCCGCGGAGGTCATGGTAATGCACCAAGTCTTGGAGGAGCTCGAAGCATCGGCGGAAGCCTCATGGGTGAGCGCAGAAATAGCAGCGATACCTACGCGAGCATCAAAGCGCTGCCACCGCTCAGCCGCCGAGGTAGTGACTCAAGTTCGAGGACTCGCGAGTCTGTAGCTGCCAGCGCTACTGGGCAAAGCTCCTCGCAAGCGATGTTTTCGGGGGCCATTGCTGCAGGCCCAGGAGCGCCCTTGGACAGGGTTAGCATCCACCGGACTCCGTCTCAGCGAACTGTCGCTACTCAATTGTCAATCCCCTTATCGGCTTCAGCGTCAACGCATGCTTTGCATGGGCCGGGAGGTGGAAGAGACGCGTCCACCTTCTCAGCAGGTGGTAGCGGACCTGCAGAGAGTAGCTCAACTTCTCGTCTCGTTGCTGCAGCCGGAGAAAGTCAAGAAGCCCCAATTTCTGTCGTAAACACCGAAGATGCCGCGGCTGCAGGGAGCCAAGAGTCTGAGACTGAGCTGGTCTCTAGCGAGGCAGTCCCGACTACTCATGTCAATGGTCAAGAAGTTATTTCAAGCGAGGGTGCGGGAGGAGGTGTGGGAGCAAAGACCTCTCAACATGTCTCTTAGGACTGTACCTGTTCCTTGATTCAAAAAGGAAAGGTTGAATGACAAGAGCATCTTGAGAATGAGAAGGAAAAGAAAGAGTGTATTAAGAATCGGTAATGAACTGTTTGCTCCGGTCTGAATCCCTGCTTGGCTGTGATGTGCAATGGAAGGATGCAAGATGCTTTAGAAATACAAGCTTGCCTAGTGGCCCGTTGAAAGGGAACGTCGTGAGAGAGCGTCAGTATGACTTGACAAACAAAGCCAGAAGCGATCGATCTCAAGTACTCACAGCAAAGACGATGTCACGACTGAGAGGGGGAAGGGGAAGTGGTTTAAAATAGCAATGAGACAAAGAACACGAAGGACGAAAATGAAAAGTGAAGAGGAGGGATACGTTGTGGTCATAGTGGAAGCCAAAATTCATCGAAAAGAAGGGGAACACCAAATGTGAATCAGAATGGTCTGCTTTTTACGACACTAAAGCGGTTCCGGGTGATTAGGATCTCAGGCGCTACTAACCGAATCAGATTCTGGCACTCCTCCATCTTGGTGAATAGGTCCGAGTCTCCAATCACCCTGGCCGCATCTCGAACCTCTCGACATGTCTCGTCGAGACGTGTGATAACCCTGACAATGGTTCCTTCCGGTACGTCGGTCAAGTTTGTGATCTGCTCAAACGGCTGGTAATCGGTGAAGCGTCCACATACTTGGTGAGTAGGTCATGTACTCGATTTTCAATTTGCCTCTATCAGCTCACCATTCCTCTGGCCCATTCATAAACGACCTCAACGAGTCCCAACTTGCTGGTATTAGCGAAATCTTCGTAGTTGACCTGATTCGCCGCTTGGACAGCGCTCACTCGGTCGGCGATGGCCAACATGGCAGAGTAGCCCTGTATCAATTCAGGCACGAAGAGACTTGGGATCAGCATGGGAAAAACCCATAAAGGATGCATCTTCAGAACTTACCTCTGATAGTCTCGGCGAGAGTTCAGGTAGCATGTCAGTCTTTTCCTGGAAGATGAAAATACTCAGCAGAGCGACGACTTCTTCAGGTTTGTAGTTGACGAGCGTGTTATCGAGTATCAGCTCAGTCAAGATCAGCTCGTTGGCCGAGTTGATTTCACAAGCTACTCGGCCCTTTAGAAGAACGCTCTCGTTGATTGGGTCGATGAACCTCAGCGCCTTGAGCACTTCGATACGTTGCTCATAGTCCGGTAGCAGCTCAAGGTTCTGATCAGAAAGCTTCAAGCGTAAGTGATCAGCCTCTTGCTGCAATCTCTTTCTAGAATGCGTTATTGAATACTGATGGGAGGGAGATGCGTTTCGAAAAGAATAGGTTCAGTTTTTTGTTGGACGTGTGAGGGTGAGGAAAAGAGGGCTCGGAGCGTCGAGCAAGCAAGTTCGACGGATACGCTAAGGCTCACCTCCCTTTGAAAGTCAGGATCATCTCGAGGAGATTCTATCTGGTTCAGTCTCGATGATTTCTCATTCCTCGTGCGAAGAGCTTCTTGGAAGTCAAGTCTCTTAATTTTTGACCAATCGGCCTCTGGAACTTTCGGGCCTTTGCTCAAAAACTCTTGCAAGGAATCCACTAGCTCCTGTGCAGCTCGGCTCATGGCTGATATCCTGTGGGCAAGGATGAGAGGCACATCGATCTGTTTTATGCGAGGGAATGATGGTGTCAGCTGTAGCATCGGTAAGTTAGAATGAGCATGCCGCACCAACCTTGATTATCTTGTCAGTGACGAGCATGATGCTAGATATTGGAACCTCGCGCAAGTCGTAGGTTGAATGGTTTGGGTTGGCGCTGGCCTGCAGTTCGGGAGGCCAACGAGGGGGCATCGCAGCCTCATCCACATCTAAAGTGCAACAAAGGCCAAGAAAACCAGAAGAAGGATAAGAAAGAGGCCGTAATCTCTCACCGATCTTAACAGATTCGATCGAGAATCGAGAATACTCACCAAGGCTCCCGCTTTTCCTCTCTGGACTAACAGAAGCCAAAACGAGAAACTCGTTGCGCGCTACAAGCTTGACAATGACACCCAAATCTTGGTCGAAGTGCTAGGTAAGAAGAATTGCCAAAATCAGGCACTTTTGGTCAGATTTAAGAGCAGGCAACAACAGGTGCAACGATGGAATTACTTCCTTCCTTCCTTCCCAGTCCCTTCTCTTAATTTACGAACATGATCTCTAAGAACCACCACGCGACCGGGGGTAAAGTTCTTGCTTCCTTGCTGGTGATTCAGTGCGAGTTCGATCAAACCTTGGCTGGATGCGAGGGCTGCATTCGATAGGTCGTAGTACAGATCGAGCTTTTCCTCCTGCGCTTTGGAGGATAGCTTTGGGAGCCTGGCCAGCTTCATTTCGATCTGTCGGTAGAATCGAGATTCGACATTAGCCATGAAGCCTTTTTCGAGTGAGGGAGACAGCAAAGGAAGGCTTGGGGGAGGATACGGGAGAGAAGAAGGAAGCTAAGAGTAGAAAAGGAAACAAAGGGCCGAAAGGGTCACCAGACGACTGTTGCATGACTTCTTCTCACCTGCTCGACCTTTTTTTGCTGGTCTGGTAACAGCTTTTGGGACGCATTCTCAGAGAATGACCTCTTGATCATCTCTTCCACCTTCAGAGCTTCTACTCTTAGTAGGTTTAGGATCATATTATATGTGAGTCGGAATTGCGACTGAAGCTTCGTCGATTGACCGAGAAGCATTTTATGCAGGGTCGGAGTCTGTGGGAGACCAATCCCAGAGTGAAAGTAGATTGTTAGCCTCCCAGCGGAAAAGAGACTTTCACCACCAGCATTTCTCTTCCTATGGTGGCTCACCTCGGGAATACTGTCAGATGCATTGATAATGACAACACCAGTCGCATCTAAGCCTCTACGCCCCGCGCGGCCAGACATTTGAGTGTACTAGAAGGAGAAAATGTGGGGAGGAGGGTAGGGGGGAAGAGGAACGAAGACCTTTGAGCTTCACTAGTTGCCGATGTCAGCTTTGATACCGACGGGATGACTTTCGGACGTACTTCTCCAGCGAGTAGATCGCGGAATTCATGCCCATCGTGCTTGCGGATACCAGAGAATACGACGCAACGTGCTGGCATGTTGACTCCCTGCAGAAACAGGTTCGAAACGGGGTCAGCATGCTTCCACTGGAGCGAGCCCCCACCGTCTCAAGCTCGCCACTTCGCATCATTCCTTGATGTCGGAGCTTACCATAGCAAAGGTTTCGGTCGCAAAGAGAACCTTCACAAGCCCCCTCTGGAAAAGGATCTCAACAACCTGAGATTGAATCGGGTAGTGGGGTTTGGGGGGGGGGGGGGGGGGGATGTCAGCCTGCTGGATAGAGAGTATTACACACCCAATTCTGCTTTCCACATACTTCCTTGACTATGGGAAGGAGGCCTCCATGATGAACGCCCACTCCGCGACTGAGAAGGTCCCTCATTCTTTGAATTTGAGGCAGATTCTTGTCCGAGCCTGATTCAATTTAGAGAGAGGGAAAGTGATCATGCTAAGACTCAGTAGAATACCAGAACTTGCTACGGTTGGGCATGACTTACCCTTGAGCCGGGTGAGGCTCTTTTCGATTGCGATGTGTATCTCGCTTTTTTCCCTGGCTGTGCAAAGATCAGTGTTGGGCATGCTTGATGCGTAATCCTCACACCTGCGCTTCGAGAAGACGAAGACAACCGCGGGTAACAGGTCTTTCTTCCTGAGAAGCCCGACAAGGTGAACCCAGAGATTCTTGTCTCCCCTCCCGGAATTTCCTGCGAAACCCCCTCGACCCCTTCCGGACATGGCGCCACCTCTCGTGGAAGGAGCCATTCCTCTGCTCCCGCCCCTACTATTAGCGCCGGCACCCCTTCCACCACCCCTTCCACCGCGAGAAGCAGGCGAGACGCCAGAAGCCTCCCGCTCTTTGTCCTGCCTACGCCTCAAAGCTTCGCTGGCGTCCTTGATACCGTTACCAAGGAATTGTGATGAGGCATCCACGATTTTGAAGAGATCCTTGCCTGCGTAAAGGAAATGCTCCAGAGGCACGGGGCGCTTGGGTGTGCTTATAACAAAGATGTCTTTCTTTTTGGTCCTTCCAACCCAGTCAGCGAATTCCTTTGTGTTCGGTACTGTTGCCGAAAGAAGAATGAGGCTGATATGCTGAGGACATAGAATGATTACTTCTTCCCAAACAACCCCTCTCTCCTGGTCGTTAACGTAGTGTACTTCGTCAAAGATCACGAATTCAACGTCCCGGATCAGGTCAGCTCCTCTGTAAAGCATGCTCCTTAAGATCTCGGTCGTCATGATCAAGCATGGAGCTTCCGGGTTGATTTGAACGTCGCCGGTCAGGATGCCGACATTTTGAGCCCCAAAAGTCTCCTTGAAGTCCCTATACTTCTGATTTGAAAGTGCTTTGATCGGCGAAGTGTAGATACACCTGAAACAAGGATGGCAGTGACCGGACAAGGTTAATGATCAGCAGCGATCCATCATAGAAATGTGTGTGATTCAGTCTCACCTTGTCATATGCTTTTGTGCAAGCGCGATGGCATACTCTGCAACAACTGTCTTCCCTGCAGAGGTATGAGCCGCTACAAAGACACTCTCTCCTTGCTCCAGGTGATAGACGGCCTCTTTTTGGAAATTATCAAGCTCGAAAGGATACCGATGGGCCATCTCTGGAACGAGTTCGTTGAAGTTCGACAGTGACTGGTTCACATCAACCACGTGAGCCCAATCCCGCTTGGTGTCCATGCTTACAACCCTCCGACCAGAGACCGGGTTTGGCCTATCGGCTGGGAGAAGCTCGTCGAGCTCGGCAACCATATCCCCCACAACATCTTGAGCAGGATATGCAGCCTCTTCCGAACGCCGTTTTGAGCGAACCTCCTGGCGCCGGTACAAAGGTAGAGCAGTCATGCCTCGCTGGGCTTCTTCTTGCGAATAGTCCAGGGGGATGAAGCTTGCGGCGCCAGCTTCCACCGAGCTTCTCTGTGAAGAGTAACCCCTAGTTAGACCTGGGGCAGACATCTTTAGGCCCTTCCCATGTACAAGCGCCTCTTCCATTCCTTGGACAATATCATCGGGGTGCTCTTTAGAGCCACCTTCCATCCGACCGTTCTCAAAATTGTCCTTCATAACTTCATCTTCCAGACCTCCTGGGGCAAAGGGCACGAAGCCACTTTTCCCTCTGACAAAGCTAGATGAAGATGCAGGACTCCGGAAGAGTGAGGATGAAGTTCTTGAGTCACGAATACCAGTCGTTGAATTTGAAACTTCGCGGTACCCGGTCACGTTACCTTCAAGGCCCGAACGAACGAACTCAAGCTTTGTCACGCTCTCCGACGGGGCCGACCAGAGCATATCCGATAGCAAGGGCTTCCTCGGCCATTTCCTAAGCAGATTGGATGGAGATCGAGAGGGTCAGCGAATGGACAAAAGCCGAGTGGGAAAGGCGAGATTTCGGGGGACCCGACCTTGACTCACACTTGATATTTTGCGTGCCAATCTTGGCCAGGTCCGTTGTTGGGGGTTAAGAACTTGGACGCCAATTTGTTTTCAGGCTTGGACCAACCCTCTGCCCCATCAACGCTGTCAGACTCAGCTATCAAATTTGACGATCGGAAGATTCCAAGCAAGATCTCTCCTGGACCCCTTGGGTGTTTCAAGCCCTTCACACCCCTCCTGGTGAAGTTTTCTGAGGCCATGTCTGCCTTGGCCTTAGACGAAGACATGATTGCCCTTTCCTCCGTGACTTTCCCAGGATGGATTGAGAGGTATCTAGAGATATTAACTCTCCTGTGTTTTCAGGAACGGAGTGAGAGCCTTCCAAGCGAGTGATCCCTGGAGTAGGTAAAGGCCAGGAGACGACAACAATCAAAAAATGTGGCACAGTATGGAGAAAGAAATGAACTGGAATCATGTAGGCTAGCCATGTAGGCTAGCCACCCATCAAGAGGTTGGCTTGCCCACAGCCTGGCGCGTGCGCGGGCGATCACCAGCTCTGCGAAGAACTAACCACTAGCACAAAACGAAACAGAAGAAACCTTGTGTCTCATCCGATCCTTCGTATGAGTACACATAGTGAATACTCTGCCAAAGCTCTTTCCACCTCTCCATTACACAAACTCGGAAAACCTTTCCAAGATGACATCTTCTGATTCCAGAGACCCCAGAGCCTGCACCGTGGTTTACAAGATTCTCACTCCGACAGAAGCGGCAACTTTACCGCCCAAGAACTGGGCCGGGACCAGCCTCGATGTGAGTCTCCACTTGATCCTCTTCCCTTGTCACGCTCCACTCTTGATCAAGCCGTTTGATCTTTGTCTTTGACCCTTTCTTTGTTTTCAATCCTGTGAAATGATGTATATCCCTTATCCTCCAGGTCAAGGATGGTTTCCTACACCTTTCCACAGCCGATCAGCTACCCGGTGTCCTGTCTCGTTACTTTTCCAAGGAAAGCGGCGTGGGCGATGAGCTAAGGATTTACAGCATATCTAGGGCCAAATTAGAGGAAAGTGCACATGCCCGTGGGATCAAAACGCAGTTCGACCCTGTCCATGGCACGGTTTTCTATCACATTTATGGAGTGAGTGCAACCCATGAACCCTCATGAAGTGAAAGTGACCCAGTTCGAATCAACGCTGAAATCACTGCTGCATCACCATGGTATTGCATCCAGGCCATCGACCCTGAATCGGATTTTTTCGCATCGAAAACAATCACGAGATCGACTGAAGGTGCTTTCGAACTCGGTGGCCTTGAATTCTGAGTCTGAAACCTAGTCCAGGAAGATTATGACTGTAACTGCCCGAAAGGCATCTATGGAGGTTTTGGGGACTCAGCCAGTGCGCTTCTCACACATCGGAACTTGCCTGCGACCCATCGGTTCTAGGTCAGAGCTGAGCATTAGGAGAGCTGAACATGGTGGGGCCTGAGTGATGGAGACATTAGGGGTTGGGCAGCTATACTCGTCGGCTCTTTGCTCATTGGCCAGAGCTCTCATCAACCCCTAGCTTGTCGATCTTGCCTTCTTGTATACTCCGCTCGACTTGCATGCGAGCCCGATTCAAGTCGGTTCGAGCCCAGTCCTGCAATTCGAGCCGCTTGATCATTGCTTCGATTTGAGATTTTTGCAGTATCAACTCTGCTTCGACCTCACTCTCCTGATTGGCATCTCGCTTGACGTTCTCGGCTTGGATAGAATGGTTGGTATCGGCTTTGAAAATTGAGTCGATTTCCGGGCTCGGTGTTGGCTTGATGCGTTTCTGTTGTAAAAGTACCGCCAAGTAGGCCGAAGACTTGTAAGCTGCCCGTGATGGCAGCGTCCAAGCAAGGAATTGCGCCGTCAGACTCACCCTCTCACCATGTCTGTAGGAACGAAGAAAGTAAGACTCACCCTTCCAGTGGCTGTATGCTCGAAAGACGAGGTAGAAGAATGGGAGGTTGGGTATGACCGCTGCGAGAAGATTCCATGTTCAGCTGAAGTTGAGATCAGGTCAAGTGGCCCTAGTTCTTGACAATGGGATAGGCCTGCTTCTACTTACGTATGAGTGCAAAAGGAATGGTGAACGGCATTCCAGCCACACAGAGCCATAATCTACGGTAATGGTGCGGCGTCCGGTGGCTGGTCAAGGATTCCAGGGAAGCAAGCAGAGGCGCAGGTGATAAGAGGGATGGAGGATACAGTAGGGATACCTTCGAGATCGGTGAAGGAATAGTGAAAAACGAAAAGGCAAGAGTCATAAGTGAAAGACCTTACTTCTTTTCTGGCGCCAAGAGGACAATGCGACATGAAATATGTTTAAACTCACTTTTTCATCCGATCTGGATTTTCGCCTATCAATTTCTCCGGGCTTGCTCTTTCCTTCATCAGAATCTGTACTTTTCTGGCTCAGGGTGTTCAGGCGGGGCCCCAGAGCCGGGTCGACCCCTTTGAGGGCCCATTCCTGATATTCGATGCGATCCATGAGCTTCTCGCCAAGGGTATATGTTCTTCTTTTCCAATCGAGTGTACTTTTCTGGTCAGCTCTGCCCATATCCATCCAGAAGTTTGATGCTTTGCTTAGCATACGAGTGGTAAATGGGATTACTGGCTTGCCTTGCGACTCGCCTTCACCATCTGAAGAGAGCTTGGTTGAGCTTGGCTTGATTCGTTTAGATCTTTGTGCGATAAATGTAGATATCGGAGTGGCCCCTGGGCGAGCTCGAGCCAGCGGTACAGCGATCAACCGCATGGTGGCCAGTACGAAAGATGTGTTGATTGATGGATCGATTATGGTGCCTTGCGCCGAAAGTTAGACTTGATGTAAAGTTGTGATAGCCCTAACAAG
>KZ820000.1:2186-28830 GCA_003144235.1 Violaceomyces palustris | reverse complement strand
GGGGGAGGGAGACGGAGCGAAGCGTCTCACCTATTCGGTAAACAAGATGTTGGACAGCTTCCTGGACAAGTCCCCCGTCTTTACTCCCCGATACCATCCCTACCCCCGATCAACCCCCCACCCCCCCGATGATTCAGATCGAGGGTTGAGGTTTTGTGGAGGCACCACCACTCCCGTCTCCCGAGTGTCATGATCACATCTCTCTTTGCTTCCTTCCTTTTCTCATACCCTCCTCTTTTTCTTCTTCCTTTTTTTTTTTTTTCATTCCTTCCCTTCCATGGTTCCCATCCTTGCCCCCTTCTTCCTTGAACTCCTCTTCCACCACTCCAAACACCTCCCACTCCTCATCAAAGTCTGAATCTGTTCCAATAGGAATGGTGGTTTGATCCTGAGGGAGTCCCCGCAATCATCTATCGCTTGGCTCTCTCTCTCTCTCTCTCTCTCTCCACCGAAACGCCATGATCACCTTCAGGCCTTTTCAACCCATTCTCCTCTCTGCAACCACGCCGATCAAGAGGGAACCGTTAGGATTCAAGCGAAAAATCCTCTCGATACAAATCTCTACCTCTTTCTCAAAGCGTTCTCCGTCATGGCTTCCGCCGAAACCAAGGATGGAGGGGAGAACCTTTTCCACGAACGGATTCGAGGGGTCGGGAGGAGGAGGAGCGTGGGGATCCTCTGAAGATTCCAAACCTTACTACGTAACCACTCCCATCTTTTACGTCAACGCCGAACCTCACATCGGTCACCTCCACTCCTGCCTAGTGGCCGACGTGCTGGCAAGGTACCAAGACCTTCGGAGGGGAGGCGACTCCATCTACACGAGGGAAGGGAATCGCAGGTCGAGAGGTGAGGAGGATGAGGTGGCGAAGAAGACGAAAGGGTTGAAGGGAAAGTCCAAGTCGATCCTCAGCACCGGAACCGACGAGCATGGTCTCAAGATTCAAAAGGTGGCGGAGAGGTCTTCCGAGGATCCTCTTCAACTCTGTGACAGGATCAGCAAGAGGTTCAAGGTGAGTCCAAAACCCTTTCCCTTTCCCTCTTCCTTCTTCTTCCTTCGTCACTTGAAAGTGGGAATAGTCTCCTACGACACGCCTGCTCTCACCCGAAACCCAAAAAAGAAGTCACCCTCTCCCTCTTTCTCTAACAATCGGATCTTCTTTTACCCCCTTCGGGAACGAATACACGTTGATGAAAAAAAAGGACCTCGCCAGAGCAGCCAACGTATCCTACACGAGATTCATCAGGACGACCGACCCGGATCACCGAGAGGCGGTCCACCACCTTTGGAGGCAAATGGTCAGGTCCGGTCACATCTACAAGGGAAAGCACTCGGGATGGTACTCTGTCTCGGACGAGGCCTTCTTCCCTGAAAGCCAGGTTCGAGAGGTGACCGATCTGAAGACGGGGGAAAGCTACATGGAATCGATCGAGACGGGTTCACGGTTGGAGTGGAGCGAGGAGGAGAATTACAAGTTCAGGCTTGCTGAATTCAGGGAGAGGTTGATCGATTGGTTGGAGAAGGACACCAAAGGTGAGGCAGGGAGGGGGGAAGGGCGGTGATGAAAAGAGGGTGTAGGTGGGTTCCGGGGAGGGAATCAGGCGGGATCTGAACTTACCTTCCCCTCCTTCTTCCTCCCTTCCCTCACAACCCATACGCTCCAAAGCGATCCAACCTGCAAAGAGACATGCCGAAGTCCTGTCGGAACTCAAGAGTGGACTCTCCGACCTTTCCGTCTCGAGACCTAGCTCGAGGTTGAGTTGGGGGATCCCCGTACCGGACGACCCTGGTCACTCGATCTACGTCTGGGTCGACGCCTTGACCAACTACCTGACCGTCAGCGGCTACCCTTGGAAGGAGGATTTCGGTTCGGAATCGAATCGATGTTGGCCTGCCGACGTTCACGTGGTCGGCAAGGACATCATCCGTTTCCACGCCATCTACTGGCCTGCCTTCCTCATGGCCTGTCACCTACCCCTCCCCAAGACCATCCTGGCCCACTCTCACTGGACGATGAACAAGTCAAAGATGTCGAAATCCAAAGGAAACGTGGCAAACCCTTTCAAAGCCTTGGAGCTCTACGGTGTCGACCCTGTCAGGTTCTTCCTCATGAGGGTCGGAGGAAACTTTTCGACCGATTCTGGTGAGTTTCCCCCGTTCGATGGTTGGGTTGAGTGGAGAAATCTAGGAACACCTCTCACACCCCCCCCCCCCCCACCCCTTTTCTCGCAAAAACAAACAAACAAACAGACTACTCTCCCGCAATGCTGGAAGAGTACTACAAGAAATCCCTCCAAGGACAGCTAGGCAACCTCCTATCCAGGATTCTAGCTCCCAAATTGCTCACCAAGCTGAGGGAAGGTGGATCCAAAGAACCCCTTTCATCACCCACCGCCACCGCCATCCGAGACAGACTCGTCACCTCCCTCCACTCCCTCCCCTCCCTCTACGAGAGGCACCAAGAAGATCTGGAACTCTCAAAGTCGCTGGAATCCATCTTCTCCCTCATATCCGAGTGCAACGAGCTGGTCTCCCAGGTTCAACCTTGGTCCGATCAGGTCCCTTTTCACGAGGTCGTCGATTGCCTTCACCTCTCCCACGAGACCCTGAGGTTGGTCGGCGTCCTCCTTTCCCCCTTCATGCCCAGGAGCATGGAGACCCTCTTGGATCATCTACGAGTCCCTGAGGACAAGAGGTCCTGGTCCGACGTCGCCACCTGGAATCAGCAACAACGTCGTTGGGTCTTCAGACTCAGGTCGAGCCAAGACTTCTTGTCATCCTCCCTTCTCCTCTCGGACGAAAAGCTCAAACCCCTCTTCCCAAGGTTGGAGCTTTGATCTTGGTCATCTCCGCCCCCCTTTCGTCCATCGAAACGGCACCCTGTTCGCAAAGTACATTTGTAATTACAAGACTACCCAAAAAACTCACCCTCCCTGATCGTGACGAGGGATCGTCGCCTCCTCCGAGGCGTTCCTCTTCATCTCCACTCCTTGACTCGATTCGCCGACCGAGACGGATCGTGGAGCGCCGGTCGAGTTGGCCGAAGCCGAACGGCTTCTCAGGTTCCTCGTCAGGAACCTTCCCAACCTGAAGCTCGGACTGTGCGAGTGGATGCTACTGTTGCTGTTACTGCTCCCTGCGCTCAGGCTGTTGACCATGACCGTAGGAGTCAGTAGCTGGGACGGCGACGTGCTCCTCTCCGTTCCCGCCAAGACCGAACTCCTCCTCCTCCTCCTGCTCCTGTTCGTGATGGTCGTCGTGGTGAACAGGCCATCCTCGGTGGCTTCTCCCTCATCTTCGTTCTCGTTCTGCTCCTTGACCTTCGCACAGACTTCCGGTTGGGTCCCTCCTTCTTCCTCCTCCTCCTCCTCCTCCTCCTCCTCCTCCTCCTCCCGCCCCTCCCCCTTAATCGGAGAATGACTCGACAGGAAAGATCCTCCAACGATGGAAGACGTCTCGCTGTCCACGATGGAAGCACCGCCGTCTCGATCGTCCATCTCCACCGCACCAGAATCCCTAGACTTTGTCTGATGTCGGATCGTCCTCATGTTGCCGATGGTCGCAGCAGCCCTCTTTCGTTGAGGCCGGTGCGTCAGCATCTCCTTAAGCAGCGTCGTCTTTTGACTCCAAGCCGCTCGGAAGACGTCCCTCTTGAAACTCTCCGCCAGGTCGACGTACCCGAACGTCCGATTGTGGTACTCGAGCGTAGGCGCTCGGAAGACGAGGTCGTACAGGTCGGTGATCGACTTGGCTTTCTCCCCCTTGTATGAGAGACAGAAGATGGTCTCCGAGATCTTGACGCAGACGAACGTTCGGTTTGTCGCAGCTCGGCTTCTCATCTCGGCAGCGTTCCTCTGAGCGATCACGTACAGGTCCGAATCCTGCTCCGAGTCGTTGTCCGAATCCAGTGGAGTCCTGTTCTGAGGCGTAGGAGGCTTGGACCTCTCCCTCGAGCCGACCGTCAACGCCCCCTGCGGCTGCCTCGAACCTTTCTTGGTCTGATGCTGCTCGATCGACTTGGCACTATCCCGATCCACCTCGTCCGCGCCTCCCCAGTTGTCCAAATCCCTCGTCCTCGTCGTGTCGACAGAGGACCTTGTCATTGAGGAGGCGACGTCAGAGTTGGACCCATCCCTTCTTGCAGCCACGTCGGCCGACTCGGACTCGTCTGCTTTGGTCGACGCACCGACCTGGTGGTGGTTCTTGCGACCTAGGATGAGCCTGGCGAAAGGCGACTTCCTGCTCTTAGCGGCTCCAGTGGGTAGGCTCGCGACGGCCTGGTGCTTCTTGTCATCTTGGTTCTTCTTCTCCTGCCTCCGTTTGGAACCGAAGACGTAGTCCATGATCTGCCTGCCGACCCTCATCTCGATCTGGATTCGTACCGGATGGAGGTCGAACTCAAACTGGTCGATGATCGAGATGCCTCCCACCGGTGCCAGGACGCACCAGACGGCGTTGAGGAACCGTCCCTGCTTGGCCATGGGGTGCTCTGGCGCTTTGTGATGCTTGGTGATGATCTCGGCGAACACGGCGTCAGGGTGGACGTTGAGCGCTTGGAGGTCGACGATCGAAAGGGTGTTAGCCGCCGAGTTGTCCGCCTTGTTGAGCCAGCTGAAGCTCACCCCCTTGACCGAGAGCTTGGCTAGAAGACTCCCGTCTTCGACGCCCATCATGTTCCACGCCACGTCCTGCGCGTGTGCCTCGAATCGCAGCGCCGACTTCTTGTCCTTGTCGGCTCCCCCCTTACTGTCTTGCGCCACGTTGATGGCCTCGACGATCAGGTTGAGCTCCTCGACCAGCTCGAGGATCTCGCCCTTGAGAGCCAAGAAGTCCATCCTTCCGACCTCGTTCAGCTCGGCTAGGTGGAGCTGATATTGGGCGTGAAGGTCCACGGCCTGCCTAATCCGGATCTGGATCGAGGCCACAACCTCGGCCAAGCCCTCAGGGTTGGAGAAGTCGTAGCTGAACATCATCGTCTCGAGCCGCTTGGCATGCTCGCGGTAAGCCGGATCTCGATGGAGCAGCAGGTCGGTCACGACGTTGTACGTCGCTCCAAAGTGGGCGCTGTTGGCCGAGACCGAGAAGCGTGGGCACCGGAGTCGAACCACGTCCATGTGATGGTGCAGATGATCTAGCAGCGGGTTTCCCTCCGTGCCTGCAGCAGCCACGGACCTCGAGGAATCCGAGAGACGGAGCTGTCGGAAGCAAGTTGGGATGCAATCTGTCAGCCGTCACACGCAGTCGTTGGGGAACCAAGAGAGGGAGGTACGGCTCACCTTATTGAACTTGTCATAATATAGACTGGCGTCGGTCCTGGGGATGATCCGATCGAAATCGCTCGTCTCGGACTTGAGGTCGATCAGCGTCTCGAGAGGCACGTGGACCAAGCCCGACGACCGGAAGCGGCATTCAGGGCTGGGATGGAAGCACTGGAGTCCGTCAAGCGAAAAGTGGTTTCGACGCAGCACGTTGGCGTTGACCGAGTCCTCGGCGCACGATTCGTCCGCCACCGTGTAGTTCTGCAGCCTGGTCCTCGTAGCCGTCAGGATGACGATCGACTGGTCGTCCACCTCGCTCTTGAGCACGATCTGCGGCTTGATCAGCACGCAGACGTTGCTCTTCTTGACCGCAAACTCGTCCGAGATCCCTTCGGTAGGGTCGAACCTTTCCCCCTCCAAGAATGGCGTCGGTTCGGACGGATCGCACTCCTCTCCACCGCCTCCACCACCTCCGCCTCCCCTGACCCCTGGCAAGTCGATGATCTTGATCGTATCTTTCAAGAGCCCTTGCAACATCTCGGTCGGTCCCTTGGACCTGTGCGGTGCCGTCGTCGCTGCTGCCGCCGCAGCAGCCTCTCCCTTGGTCGAACCTTTCCTCCTGCGACGCTCCTGGAAGCGCGCTGAAATTTCATCATCGTTATCGTCGTCATCGTTGTCGCCGTCGTCATCGCGGGCATGTTTGGCCAGGTCACGGATGTACCTGACGGCCGTCGCCGTCATGTGGTGGCAATAACCCCGACGGAGCCTCGAGCTCAGGTAGTACTTGAGCAGAGCGTCGCGGGTCTGGTTGCTGAGGAAAAAGGTGGGGTTGTGCGCAAAGTAACGGTTGTCGAACGTGTTCCAGTCGCGGAAGAGGGTCGAGTTGCCGTCGCCGCCCTTGTCCGCCGCAGCCTGCTTCCCGAGTCCCTGGTGGGACTCGGGCAAAGGGTCGTCGAAGGCGGAGGCCAAAGTCCGGTGGGATCCCACCTTATCCACTTGCGGATCGAGCCGCGAGGTCTGGGCGATAAAGTCGAGGATCAGCTTCTCCCTCATCCTCAGGTCGGCCATCTGTCGCTCCTCCGTCTCCTCGCTTGGTGCCGCACCGAACTTAGGCTTCGAGCGTTTCATCTCTTCCCTGATGAAAGCCAGGCGCTCCTTCGCCAGCCCGACCTGGACGTGGGGCGCATGAGGTGCCGCGCCAACAAGGCACGTGTGCGTGTGCTCATGTCCAAACTTGCTGTGCTCCAATTTTGCCAGCAGCTCCTCGACCCCATTACTGCCGCCGCCCCCGCCACCGCCCCCCCTGGCCGACCTCTCGCGCTTGGAGTCGATCTTACGATAGTAGTTGAACCTGGGGCAGGCCATGGTCTGGAGCAGTTTGATCTTGGGCTTGGGGTCCTCGAGTGGGGGTTCGTGGAGCTCGACAAAGTCGTTCATGTCGATCCACTCCAGGTCCCTGTCCGAGACGGTGCAATCGCCCAGGAAAGTTGGGTCTTCCTCTTCGTCGGCCAAGTCCCCTTCGTCGTGGTCGTCGTCGCCTAGGAGCCGCTGCGAGCGGTTCCTAAAGTGGCCGCAGAGCACCCTCAAGTCGATCGAGTCGCCATCCACCTCGGCTTCGTAGAAGGGCTTGTGGAAGACCTTTTGTGGTCCTCCCAACTCGGGTCGGTCCTTGATCGTCTCCTGCTGCCTCTGGTGCATGTCGACTCTCAGCGCGCCCACCCTGGCCTTGACCCCTACAAACGTCTTGGCACCCTTACCCCAATCCGCCATCGAGGCCTGCGGGTAGAGGTGGGCGATGAAGAGCGGCGCGATGTCGAAACGGTACTTGATCGTACCCAGATGCCGTCCAAATTTGGGCGATTCCGCCGGCGTGTCCGGGAAGAGCTTGCCCTGCCGGATCGGCAGCGACATGGCCCCATTGAAGAGCCCCATCCAGGCCCAGAAGTGGGCCCAACCCAGCGGGCTGAAGTAAAAGTTGTTGGCCGTATCCCTCTTGGAACGGTGGTGCTCCCCAGACCCGCTCAGGCCGGCTTTGGGCGAAACGACCGAGATGGAGAAGTGGATGTGATGGGATCGCCAGCCTCGGTACGAGTCCGTCCTCTGGTCCTCAGGCACGGATTCAAAGTGCTCCCTCGTCTTGGTGATGACCTTCCAATGAGGAACCCTCTGGAACGACCGGCATTCCCTGTAAAAAGGCTGCTCCCCCTTCTTGCACCTCGGCGTCCTGGTGCACGTCTCGTCGTCGCATGTCCTCTCGAACTGCAGACCCGCGCCCCACCTGACGCCGTTGGTGAGTTTCAGCACGACCTTGCTGAACGAGGGCTCCTTCATGAACCTCTGATGGCTTTGGTTCTTGGAGGAGGACGAAGACGAGGCGACTTCGTCGTGCGCCTTCTTGTTCATCTGCTGGTCCGCAGAGGAAGGCGTGATGCCGGTGGCCGCCTTGTCGATGTAGTCCCGAAGGTCCGGGATGGCCAGCAGGTACTCGTCGCTAGCGATCTGGAACACCTCTCGGTCCTCGTTCTCGTAGTTGATCCGAAGCTCCACCCCTCCCCTCCAGCACTTGACCCAGCCGGCACCTTGGTCCATGATCTGGTACGGGTCTCGGCTTCCCTTGAGGTAGAGGTGGAGCTCCCCCTCGCCTTCAAACTTGATCTGCAGCTTTCCGTGCATGATCAGAGGGATCTTGTCCCAGAACCCGATCCTCGGCGAAGGGTCGTGAGGAGGGCTCGTGATCCCGTCCATGACCCGCTGCAGGTCCTGGATCGCCGGTTGGATCGACTGCCCCCAGGTGAGCCTTGTCGGGTAGCAGGAGTTGACCAGGATCCTGGGAGAGCCGTAGAACTTGACCGGCATGGCCACCTTGGGCACCATGATCCCGTACTCGACCGCCTCGGGCTGGCCGGTGGCCGCGGGGACGATGACGGCCGGAACGTGCCGGATCGACTCTGGGCCCCCGAGCTGCTCGGCGATGCAGATGTCGCCTTCAAAGTCCCACGACCGTAGCGTGTCGGGCTGCTTGGAGCTCGTCGGCGGGATGTGAAGGATGGGCATTGGGTAGTCCCTCAGTTCGACCCTCCACTCGGCCATCTGCCAGTGCATGTGCATCGGGATGAAGAGCGAGAAGGGAGTGTCCTTCGGGATGCCATTCCCTTGCTCGTTGACAAAGTCCCTGATGCCAGACTCGCTGAAGCCGGTCGGCCGGGAGACGTCGATCGTGATCTTTGACATGCTCGATCGGAAGAGCGGAGCGGCCCTTGGCAGAGGCGCCATCCTGATCGGGAGCTCTGGCGCCTTCCGATGCATGGGGTAACGGCCATGGATCCTCCGAAGGACGGCGTCTTCTCTCCTCGCTTGCTCTGCCTTGGCGTTCGTGTACCTTCTTATCCAGCTGGACGAATTGAAGGCGTCCAGGGCCAGTCTAGCCTCTTCGATCGAGACCGAACGTCTGCTTTTCGGGTTCTCGCTGACCGAGCTAGAGGCGCTGCTGCTGGCAGTGTCGCTGAAGGTCTCCACGCTGGCGCTCATGAGCGAGCTCCTGCTTTTGGCCTGCTCCTGGGCCAGGATCGATGCGACCTTGGCTTGGAACGCCGCTTCCCTCTCCTCTCTCGCCTTGTGCTCGTCCACGCCGGCCCTCCAGATGATGTTGAGCCGGGTCTCCATGGGATCGTCCTGCGCCTCGATCGTCAGGATTCGGATGTTGATCGAGATGTCGGGCAACCTCTTGGGCTCCTCCCCGTAAGGGTGGATGACCGAGTCTGCTCTCCCCGACAGGAACTGGTGGACGAGCTGCTTGGTGGCCTTGAACGAGACCGCCGTGTTGTCGATGATCCGGTTGACCTGATAACCGAAAGGGATGCTGATCAGCGCTCCGTCCCCGTTCACGAGCACCTTTCTCGTCTCGTTTGGAGCGACGGGCGGTAAGGTGACCTTCCAGTCGCGTAGGCGCACCGCCTCCTCCCAAAGGCCCGCGTTCCTCCTCTTGGCGCTCTCGACAGCACCCATGACCGACTCCCACGCGACGCTCAGCCCATCCTTCGGATTCAAGCGCAGGTCGAGCCTGCGCATGCGAACGAAGAGGTTGACGTCCTGAGGGAGAGAGATCGACAAGTGGATGTCGCCGATCTCGACTGCGCAAGAATAAGGGGGGGGGGTGGCGGCGGCGGCACCTTCCGCCTTCCTCCCCCCTTTCTTTCCCGCCTCCTTGCTGCTGCCCCTCTTCGGCAAGATCGACCTTAGCGAGGAGAGCGCCAGCAGGACGCAGTAGGTGTGCAAGAGCTCGATCTTGAAGGCGAGCAACTTGGTCTGCTCCACAACGATCGTCACCTCGTCCGAAGGTTGGCCGAGCTTGTGGCTGACCGAGCCAGGGGGGCGGAAGGTGACCTTGGTCGCTGAGAAGGGCATCCAGAAGATGAAGTTGCCCCTGTCTTGCTGTCGGTACTTGGGCCGGGTCTGCCTCGTCCTGTACAGCTTTTCCCTTCGCTTTTGGAAATCCCATACGGCGGGAGCGAACACCGAGGGCGAGCCGACGTCACCTTCCTCTCCTCCCGTCGCCTTGCGGGAATACACCCAGCCGTCCTTGGCTCCTCTCTTGGCCTTGGAGAACGTCTCCTCGGCCGTACCGTCCATGTGCTGTTGCGTCGCCCGTGCGGCGTCCAGGATCGGGAAGAGCCCGATCTCGTGCAGGCTGACCTTGGCGACGGCGGCCCTTCCGTGTCTTGAGGCGAGCGCGGTCGCCTGGAGACGGATGTCCTCTTGCAGCTCCAGCGCGCTCCGAGCTCCCCACCCGATGCTAGAGTAATCTGGACCCACCTTGTCTCCCTTGGGGAACGTGTACTCGAGCACGACCCTCTTGGCCTCGAAGCCGACGCCTCGGGACATGTGGTGGTCGGTCCTCTTGTCGCTGCCCCCAAGATGGGCGATAACCGATCCGATGGAGAAGTAGACCGTGATCCCCATCGGCAGTTTGTCGATCGGCGACTTTTTCCCTCCTCCTCTGCTACCCTCCTCGCCAAGGTCCTCCTTCCGCTCCACCTTGGCTGACGCATCGGCTTGGAAAAGTCTCGGGTCGACAGGCCTGGCCGCATCCGAGAGGATCTGGGCCAGGTGAGCGTAGGCCCTCATGGCGGTAGGGTGCCACATCTCAATGTCGAGATCCTCCATGCTGCATCGGATCTCTGTCGAGGCTAGCGTCAGGTCGAGGCATGGGATTTCGCCTTTCGCCGAGTTGGTGGTCCCCGGCGCACTCCCGCTCGCCGCCACCTCGAAGCTGTGGAGTGCGATGAGGTGATGGTGAGACGAGCCAATGCTAGGCACCTCGGCTCCGTTTGAGGGTTGGAAGAAGGCCCTTCTGGAGGACGAACGATCGCCGCTCAGAGAGAGGTAGGCCTCCACCGCATCAAGGCTGCAGTTGAACTCGAAGCCGTACCTGAGGCTGTAGGCCTTTTCGTCCGTGGACCAAGTTTTCGGCGTCGCGCTTCCTGGTCGCCTCGGTTTGGTAGCGGCGGTGCCAGAGAAGGTGCCTCCGTTACTAGATTTGTTCGACCCCTTCGTTTTGACCTGCTCCTCCTCCTTCTGGAGGGCCACCATTCGCTTGATGGCCTCTTCCATCGTCAAGCTCTCCTGCGTCTTGGCTTCTACGCGTTCCGCTGAAGCCAGCGTCGACTTGTCCCTCGTCGGTGTCTGCTGGGATGGCGCGCCGGCCCTTGAGCCCGGCCTCTTCCCTTCTGGCCTCGATTCGAGGGACCATTCCAGCTTGTCCGCCTTGAGAGCCTTGTAGGCCGCCCTGCGCTCGGCTTCTGGCCTCTTGACGAACTCATCACGGTAGTTACCGTGGAAAGTGGCGACAAAGCCAGGGATCGCGAGTACGAGCTTCTTCTCTTCCTTCTTGGAGCCGTCGGTTTGGGGAGCGGCGCTGGCATCGATGACGTAGGAGATGCTACCTACCTCGATACCGAGCGCGAGCCTCGGGACGTGGCTCAGCTCGCCAGGATCCGTGGAAGTCTTCGGCGGCTTGGGATGCTGGTGGTCGGTGGATGCCCTCTCGGCCCTGCGGTACGATAGGAGGGCGAGGAGCGAGGCGAGATGGACCAGGGAGACGCCTCCACGTATTTGTCCGACCGTGGCTTCGCCGACAATGCATTCCTCGTTCGGGTCTCCACGGAAAAAGAGCGATTCACCCCACCCTCCACCGTGGCGTAGGCAGGACGGGTAGAGGCCGAACGGCGTCCAAGAACTTCTGCAAGACAGGGACGCGTCGCCGATGAAGATCAACTCGGAGCGTTCCCCGGGCGGCTGTTCGTTGACGCCGCAATGGAGTTCGAACGTGGCCAAGCCCACGTCGATGGCAAAGGCGCGGCGATGCTCGACCAAGGCCTCCCTCCTGGACGGGTGGGCGGGGGCGGCGGCGAAGTCTCCTGGCTCTTCGGCTTGCCCGCGGTAAGTGCCGTCGGCGACAGAGCTTTTCCCCCTCAGCACCGATGCCTTTTTCGGCACCTTGTAGCCTTTGAGGCCGCAGGCGCCCAGCCACCTCTGGTGCATCTCGTCCGTCGGGTTGCTGGTGGCCACCTCGAAGTGGAAGCCTCTCAGTGTTGCGGAGAGCTGGAGCGACTCCGGGAGATGTCCGAGAGCGGGGCAGTCGTCGTCGCTCCGCTGCGCCATCTTGGAGGCGCTGGACGTGTCTGGATTGCTCTTGACGTGGACAGCGGGAAGGGAGAGGGAGAAAGAGGCCAGCATTCTCAGGACGAGAGCAGGTACATTCCCCTCCATCTGAACCGCTCGTTCCGAAGAAGCGGACCTTTCCCTGCGAGGCGGGTTGTGTGTGTGTGTGTGTGTGAGAGAGAGAGAGAGAGAGAGTGTGTGTGTGTGTATGCGTGTACGAGCCAGTCAGCGGTCGCGTTAGGGAAAAGGAAAAAGATGCGCGCTCTACTCACCCGTTCAGCCCATCACCAGCGCTGGCCCTTTCCTTCCTCCTTTCTTCGAGGATGCTGAGCACCTTGGTCAGCGAGTCGAGCCCGACCGTCGCTTCAGCCATGGTGATGTTTACGTGGATCATTTCGCGCGCCTTGAGGCTGAAGCTGGGTCCGACGACGATCCCGATCCCCAGCTTGCTGACGCCAGGTAGGGAGAGTAGCCGCGCGCTCTCGGGAATGTAGCGGGCCGAGAGCTTCTTGAGACCCGGGTTGGCCAGGCCCTCGGCCCAACCCGTGTCTGAGGAGAAGTTCGAGTCCGGATACGGCTCCAGCGCCCAATCCGCCCACCTGTCGGTCCAGCCGCTGAGCGCGAGGGTAGACATCGTGTTCAAGGTGGAGACGCTGTTGCTTCTCTTCAACGTCGGTGGCGTCGATGGTCGACGTCGAGCCTGATCCCCGATCCCGGCGGAGGACGCAAAGGGATCCGATCGCGTTGAGAGGCCCTCGCCAGAGGAGCCGGGCCTCTGCTGACACCTGCTTGAGCCACGCCTACGGTACGGCGAGAGGGTTTCCTCCTTAGCAACGGAATTTTCGTGGCGGGCGGGTGTACTGACGCTTGGCCCTGGATCCTGCGGCTGCTCCGCAGGTCGGAAGGAAGCATCGAACACCTGGACGGCCTCCAACCGAAATTGGACAGTGCCGCAGCCCGGGGGTATGCCTGCCATGATGTAGGAGGCGGCACCTTTGGCACCGGAGCCGATCCTGGTCGGCATACGTGAGACGGCCTTGAAGAAGGCCGACCAGCTGAGGCTGGTCACCACTTTGGAGGGATCCGAGGCGGCGTCGTCGCCCGAGGGCTGGAAGTCGGCGCCCAGCGAATTGGCCGCCGAGCCGACGGCCATGGAGAACTCGGCGCCGGCCCTTCCTATCCTGACGACGGCCTCGGCCTCCTTGACGTAGATCTCGACCCTGTGGATCTCTACGTCGACGAGCGAGGTCAAGGACGGCATGCTGGAGGTGACGAGGTAGAGTGCAGCCCTGACGAGCCTCAAGGTGGTGGTGCGGAGCTTGGGCAAGCCGTTGGTCCTTGTCCATCTGGCACAGCCAAGCACCTTGTGGATCGACAAGAGGCCCGCGCTGTGGAGGGAGGAAGGTCGATCCTCAGGCGAGAAAGGGTGACCATCGGGAGGGGGGACCACGGAGGGCCGAGTAGCTGGAGGGTCCTCATCCTGGCTCTCGACTGGTTTACATGCGCTCTTGGCCGAGCTTTGGCGATCGGAAGCTTGGCGAGCAGCAGGCTTCGACCGGGGTAGGCTGATGCCGACGCCTTGAACGTGGATGGTGAGCAAGCTCTTGGATCCCTGAGCGTTGTCGCACTTTCTGCTCGACCTCCATCGGGAGCCTCTGACGACGGCATACACCCTCTGGATCCTGACCTCTAGGCCTTGAGCCTGCTGTTGGTCTTGGTTCGAAGATCCACCTTCGCCGCCGCCATGGTGATGATGGCCACCAAAGCCTCCGCTCGACCTCCACTCGATGCCTCGAATGCCTCGGATACCAACCCTTCGGACACGTAACCTTCCCCTCAGGAAGATGCTGGGAATGCGCGGTAGGACCGAACGGAAGAAGAAGCCGACGACGAGGAGAGAGACAAGTAGGGTGACGAGGTAGCCATAAAAGGGAAAGGGAGTGGTGGTGGTCATATCTTCTCGGGAATATGCCCCTTCTGCCGATCGAGGTGAAGAGTGGGCGCCGCGACCCCAACGTCGTCGGGAAAGAGGAGAGAAAGGGGGAGGGGGGGGTTGGTTTTCAGAGGAGAGGCGGTGGTGACATTAGAGGCCTTGCAGGATGGTTAGAGTTGATGGATGTGGTTGATGAAGGAACGAATCGGCGTCGCCGAGGTGGAGGGGGCAGGCTTACACGTGCGGAGAGAGCGAGAGAGGGAGCAAGAAAGTCGGGGCAACCGGCCGAGAGTGGAATGGACCAAGACCCCCTCAACCGGACAAAGATAAAAATAGCAACACGAACGCTGACCATTCAGACGACAAACAGAAAAGAAAGAAAGAAAAAAAAAGTGGAAGAAAGAGCAGAACGATGCCAAGGTTCGATCGTTTCCGATTGTGGGAGAACAGGGGGGCGAAAGGAAATGACACGCCCATAAGATATCTACTGGGGGTTGGGTGTTCGTGTTTACTTCTGTGGTATGTACTGGGTAAAGTGGGAGGGAAAAAGGAGAAGGAAGAAACGGAAGGAACGAAGAAAATAGGATGAGGATGATTCGCGACCTATGCGTTAGAGGGTTGAAAGGAGGATTGGGAACACTATGCTGGGAAACGAGGAGGGCTCGATGAGTTGCTTGTTTTGGGTTTGGTTTGCTTCTGAATGTGACGTTACTTGGATTGATGTGAGAAGAGCTTTCCGATTTGGAGAGAGAGAGAGAGAGAGAGAGAGAGAGGAGGTGAGAGGTGGGGATCAGAGAAGAAGTGGGAAGGGAAGAAGGGAAGAAAAGAAACGGAGAGGAAGGAAAAGAAGAGGCCAGTGGGATGTTGACTAAGATGGAAATGAAGAGGAAGGAGGAAAAGCGGAAGCCATCCATCCATCAAAGGTTCGCAGCTTTGGCAGTCGGGGTGGTCCTGCCAGACGTGTTTGGCGGGCTTGCGCTTCTGGGTCCGGGGATGGCGATGGCGCTCTCACCGAGTGGCAGCTGGTTGTCACTGTTCCAGCAAAACCTGGCCACCAGCTCGTTGAAGCTGGTCAGCGTGGCCGGCCTGAAGTGGCCGCCCTCGGGCGTCTGGAGCCCCGAGGAGATGGTGGTGGAAGGGCTCCTGAACCCTTGGCTCCCACCTCCGTAAAGGTTTTCTGGCGAATCACTGCCGGAACCGTAGGAGGAGGAGACCGAGGGGCTCGAGAGGCCCACCACGTCTATGCCGCTCCTCGAGTACGAGGAGGTCGTCGCTCCCATCGAGCCGAACGATTCGATCGAGTCACCTAGCCCCTTGTCATCCAGCGGGTTCATCCCCACGGTCGTGTCCGATTCGAGCGACACGCTGGACAGGGCTGGGGAAAAAGGGTTGGGAGATCCGGTCAGCGAGCACGGGGAGGCCTGGGAGCCATCCAGGGTGTAGTCTTCCACCACAAGACCGTCACTTTTGATCTTTAGGGTGGCCGGCTCGCCGCCGCGGTGGCCAAGGGGGGAGGCGGGTACGTCGATCCCGCCCTCCTCCCTGCGCCTGCCAATCTGTCCGCCGACGCCCTCCTCCTCGTCCTCCTCCCAGTCACTGGCGCCTGGCGATGGCGTGTTGCGATTTGGCGGGAAGGAGAAGAACTTGCTCGGGCCCGAGGGTGCAGACCGTGGAACGGCGAGCGTGTTCACCGTCGGAGAGGCCGTGGCCGAAGTGACGGGCTTGTGCTCCACAACGCCGTTTTCGAGGCCCGGGCTGAGCATGCCGAACCTGTGCTGGAAGTTGGGCGAGGACTCGGATGGAGTGGCGCGCGGGGTGGAGAGGCTCGAGGACACGGCTGGCGAGGCCGAACTGCTGAGGACGAAGTTGGAAGCCTTGGGGGGGCTCGACACCTGGGGGGTTGGCCTGGACGAGAAGTAGTCCAGCGCGGCGGCACGGCCGGCATCCGTCTTTCGGCTACCCGTGGTCGGGTTGCGCAGGGAGGCGCCAAAGTCGTACCTGGCAGACCACATGGACGGAGACGACGACCTTGGGCCCGTCGGACCGCCGGGGGAGACGGGAGGAGACCGGCGCTTGGCCATCTCGGTCCTGTAGCTTGCAGACAGCGGCGCACGCTCGACCTCTTCCTCGTCCGAGCGGAGGCGGTCGAGCTCTCTTCGGAGCTGCTCCATGACCGAATCGTTCTTGGGCCTGCCTCCGTGCACGACGGTGCGACGACCCATCTCGACGATCCTCGAAGGAGGCGCGACCCCGCTCGTTGTGTGACGGCGAACGGAGCCGGTGGAGCTCGCGGTGCTTCCGGCCGGACTGGCGGCAGTCTCGACGATGGCGGGCGATGGCGCTTCGGATCTCGCCGCCACGGCTTGCCTCTTTCTGAAATCGAGCTGATAGTTTTTGCCCTCGTTGTTGTCCCAGATTTCCCTTCCGTTGACCGTGTAGCGAAGGCAGACGAACATGGTCTTGGTCTCGTGGATGCCCGCACCTCGAGGCCAGTTGAGCAGCTCGTTGAGCTTGATCGTGAAGACGAACCTGTCGGCGTTCCCGTCCTTGATGCTTTCCGAGTGGTCGGCCGAGACCTCGCTCACGGTGGCCCAGTGATCCAAAGTGAATCGGACGGCCACCCACTTCTCAAAGCTGAGGTTGCGGACCTGGATCGTGCCCTTGATGGACCTCAGGTCGTCGGACAGGAAGACCCTTTCCAAGAAGATGTCGCGATCGACCGAGAGCTTGGCCGACGAGGGGAAGTTTGGCAGTCGGAGAACGAGTTGTTCCTCGGCCTCGGCGGGTGGCGTCCCAGGGCCCGGCGAAGGGGTCGACACGCCGCTGCCTTTGGAGAAGCTACCGAAGCGGCGCTGGCCGAACAAGGGTATGTCCCTCTCCTCCTCCGTCTCGGTTTCGGTCATCTCGGGGCTTCCCTCGCGCGAAACGGCCGTCGGCCTTTGCTTGACCTTGAAAACCTTGATCTGCTCCAGGTTCTGGTCAAAGTGGACAACCTTGGGGATGTTGGGCGTGGAGGGCACGCTCTTGGCTCTCGAGGAGCTCGAGTGCGAGGCGGGGTGCGTGGCGTCGCTCGCGGATCGCGAAGGGAAGAAGGACGAGGAGGAGAATTGCTTCAACGACGACTTGACCGGCTCGCCAGACTTCTTCCTGATGAGATCTGGGAGGGTCGAAGTGGAGGCGGCGCCGTGCTTGTCGTACGTGGACGGTGAAGGCAGACACCCGAGGTCGAGGTGGAGGCCGTTGATCACCTCTGGCCCTGGGCTGTTCGCCTTGAGGGCCATGGCCTTGCGAGACGCCGGATGGAGCCCGCCAGTGGTGTGAGACACCTTGGAGTTACCGGTGGAGGACGGGAAGGGGATGTCGGAGACGGGCTCGGGAGGGGTCTGGGCTCCCTCCTCGCTCGTGGTCTTGGTGGAGGAGGAGACGCTCGAGGGAGGACTGGGGGAGCCTGAAGCGGGTTGATAAGCAGGTGTTAAGCGCATGATCCTTGGCCTCCTTTTGGCTTGAGCGAGCTGGACGTGTTGCAGGGAGGCCGCGTCAGAAGGGGCGGGCGGTGCGGCTCCAGTGGAAGCTCGCGCTTTCTCCGGGGTCGATTGCTGTCGACCCAGCAACGGCGCCTCAAACATCGGGTGGTGGACACCGTGGCCAAGTGCAGGTTTGAGGGGCGACTCGGTCGACACGCTCCGAACGTGGTTTCTTGGACGGCTCTGCGAGCTCGCGGTCGTCGTCATGGTTGTGTGCGAGGAGGGGAAAGGGGAAGCTCCGGAGGAAGCGTTGGGGTATCCGAACGACGTGTTGTGGACGGCTCTGGATTGATGATGACCGTTGCCCTGATACGATGACATGCAGGGAGCTGACAGGTTGGGACTGCAGAGCATTCCGTGATCCGATGCTGGAGCGGACTGCCCGGGTTCTGCAGCAGGTGCCGTGTCGTCAAGGTAACCTGGAAGGCGTCTCGATGGGCGGTCGCGAGCGGAATAAGCAGCGGTAAAGCAGTTCGGGATACCTGGCCTCTTGAGGTGAGCGCCTCTTCGTCCCTTCGCCTGTGTTGAGGGTCGAGCGTTCTTTGCAAGCAGGCTGAGGTCGTGCTGAAGTCCAAGCCCTTGCTCTCTGGGTCCAGAGGATGATGAAGAAGAAGAGAGGTAGATGTGGCCGCTGAGAATTTCGTCCGCGAGGTTGGAAGGCGTAGAGCAGGCAGATGGATAGGAGAAGACGGCCGAAGGCAGCAGTGTACGGCAGGAAGGGGTAGGGAGAGGAGTCAGCGGAGGTGTCACAAGCAAGAGGCAGGGAGAGGGCATCTTGGGCAGCTTCATCGATAGGGAGGGTCGCAGCTTGCGGGAAAGGGGACGAGTCGCCAAGGTCTGGTTGGTAGCGGCTGCCGCGTCGATTTCCTCCCCAGCCACGTAGGACGGTTCGAGGCTGTCGGAGACCATCTCAGCAACCTGGATCCCGCAATCGGGAGGCGAAAGCGGAGCGAGAACGAGCCCGAGCCCTTCGCGGGGCGCTGGAACGCTGCTTTCGCCGTGCCACAGGGCTTTTCCGCGGTGTGGAACCGACAAAGAGGAGTACATTGGCACCTGGCACCAAAAGAGCTTTCGCGTCAATGAAAACCCCCTCCCCAAAAGGAGAAAATTTCGAAAAGTTCAAGGAATGAGAAGCTACAGAGTAGCTGGGTGTTCAATCTCGTCGAGGTTCGGCGTCGACGCAGTAGCGGTGGCTAGGTCGATGATGGTGGTGGTGGTGGTGGTGGTGGTGACGATGGTGGTGATGTCAAGGGTGTTGTTACACCGTACAAGATGGTTGGGAGGCCAGAAGATCTCGCTCGACGCTCCGAAACAAGAAATTTGGAGGGAGGACGTGGTCACGAAACAAGCCACGAGCTTGGGCGAGCCATTCAACGTGGCCCTAGCCCTAGAGGATCATCTCCGTGGAAAGACAAAGGGCCCCAGCGGGCCAGGGAGGCTTCCCCAATGGATGGCAAGGCAGATCCACCCCAAGAAAACAGGGTTCGGACCCTACTCGGATGGCGATCCCAACCGATCTCATCATCACATGACCTTGCGATCTCCGCAAGCAGAGAGCAGTTGTACCGATACCGCAAGCCAGAACCGCAATCGCTACGATCTTCCGTAAGAGCAAAGGTTTGGGGGCGGGGGAGAGAAAGGAAAAGGAAATCGAAAACTTTGTAGACTTGTAGGACGAGAAAAGGAAGGAACTCACCTTGATGTAAAATGTATACAGAGTCAGAGAAACCTCTCTCAGCCTTTGTTGGGGAAGGGGAGAGTCGAGGCTACCGTTCACGTTGGACGGCAGGCTTGAACTTGACCTCTGACGAAATGGTGCCGAATGCGAGCCAAGGAAAACCTTTCTGAAGTGACGTGTCCAAGGGGGTTGTTGAGAATCTCCGAATGGCTTGTGTATGCTCGGTATCAATCGAAATGAAGCTGGTCAAGTGAGGAAGTGCTGGCAGACCTGGACGACGGATCGAGTGGTGAAGAAGGGGAGCGGGTGGTCGAAAGAAAAGGTTGATGGATTAGAGTGAACAGGATTGTTTGTGGAGAAGCATGTCGAACGGAGCGGTCCAAAAAAAGGGATGGCGAAAAAGGAGTGCAAGGTCCGATGGGGTACGTGTGTGGATGGATGGAGATAGAAGAGGGTGAGAGAGGGTGAGAGAGGGAGGTAGGGGGTGGCAACGGGTCAGCAAGGGGAGGGTCAGCAAAGGCAAACGATGATCATGAGGAACGTGGCGAGTGGGAGGATGGCGATGCACGATCACCGATGCAACGAAGCGACGATGGTGAGGGCATGGAGGGGAACGGCGACGGCCAAGGCCAAGGAGAACAGAGTCCGAGAGTCGAGGGTGGATGACGGGAAAGGGTTGGCGGTAGGAGAGGAGAGGCGAGGTATTTTTTATGATTTGATTTTGATGTTGATTTTGATTTTTTTTTATCTTCGGGAAGCGTGCCATCCCCAACGGTCGAAGGAGGGGAGGGACGTTTCGTGTGGAAAAGGGGGGGAGGGGCCGTCGCGGTCATCACGAAACACAGGTGACCCTCCCCTATCGAAAAGGATGGAGGATATGGAGGGAATGGATCACCCATCCCAACCCCCTTCCATCCTCCAAAGGGATGAGCATTACATAAAAGAACCGCCTCCGACCCCCGTCCCCGACCTCTTACCCCCTCTTCGCCTTCGCCTTGGTTGGTGCAAGAGGCTGTGGTTCGTCTTGATCCAAGCCCTCGACCCTATCACACTCGACCACACTCTTTCTTGCCACCTCGGAGTCGGCTTTTTCTCAAGTCACTCACCTTTCCTGGAACTGCTCTTCTCTCGTCTCCTTTGTGAAAGCGATGCTCTTTCAGGCCTCCTTTCCCTCTGAAACCCTGATCAGACTGAGGCCAAGGTCTTGCCCTTCACTGAGGGGCTTCAAGGTGCTCTTTTGGTTGGCGGCAGGTCGGTCAAGAAGGCGCGAGGGTAGATCAATAAGGAAAAGAAAGAAAGAGGAAAACTTTTCTCAAAAGAGAGAGAGAGAGAGAGAGAGAGAGAGAGCAAGGAGCGGAAGAGGAGAGGTATGGGCGATGAGAAACGTCGTTTGACTTGAGAGTCGGACTGTTGGAAGGGTCGGGGAGAAAAAGTCTTGGGTGGGGTTCGACAAAGTCTGTACTCGGCGGTTTCGAAGGGGGAGATGGTGTCGGCTACCAAGGGTCGTTCGTTAAGGGAAGAAGAAGGATGGAAGAGAGTAGATGGTGGTGGCGGCGGCGAAAGAGAGTCCCGTGACGAGTCGGGATCTGGGTGAGAGGGAGAAGGAGAGGGAGAGGGAGAGAGGAGAGGAGGAGGTTGGAAGGGAGGAAGAAGGATTGGGGTTGGATGATGATGATGACACTCTAGGACCCAGGCGCCACTCCGCTTAACTTTGGACGGCCAAGGGTTGGGGGGGTTTGGTTGGGAAGGGGCCAAGGGAGAGAGGCCGAGCGGAGCGGGCGGGAGGAGGCAGGTTGGAGAGAAAGGGGGAGGAAAGGCGAAGGGAGGAGGAGACTTGAAGGGTAGGGAAAGGGAAGGGGGGGAGAGGGAGGGGGAAAGGCCGAGGGGCCAGGGAAAGAGGAGGAGGATGGGGACGGGGGGAGGGCGGAGGGCGGAGTCGAAAGGTCGAGTCGAGCAGAGATGGTGAGAGGTGGATCGAGTACAAGTGAATGCAGAGCTATGGAACAGTTCCCAAGGGTTTTACACCAAAGGCGGAGAGGGGTTGAAGGGCGTCACACCAAAGGTTTGGCACAAGCCCGAGTGAGGTGAGCTTGAACGTTTGCCTTTTTTATTTTATTTTTCTCCCTTTCCTTTTCATCTATTGGTTTTAATTTTTTTTTTCCATCACCTCCTTCGCCTCTCATCATGACGTTAGATGGGCGAGGTGGCAAAGGTTTGGGAAGAGAGAGGGAGGGAGGAAGGAAGAGAGGAAGAAAGGGAGGAGACGCCACGGCATATGCTGGTTTACATTCAAGGTTCAAGTTGCACGGTTACAGTGAGTGGGTGAGTGAGAGTAAGTGACACAGACAAAAGGGTGAGTGTGGGAGTTGGTGAAGACCTGAGTGTGTGTTCCTGTAGGCCTACACTCTGACTGTATGAGTGTATTGTGTGTATGCGTGTATGTGTGTATGTACCCCAGGATGAAAGAGGTCGAAACCGTGAACGAGTTTCCATCCCAACCAAACCAACGGTGAGAGGGTAGCATGGGGTGGGGGGGAGGATGGACAACTTGGCTGCATCTCCCTACAGCTCTTCTCTCCCTCCCACCCTCTCTCTCTCTCTCTCTCCCATGGTTTCCAGTCCCATACACCATCTCGAGCAAGTTTTATGCAAAGCCTCACCAAAAAATAAGAATAAAAAAAATAGAAAAATGAGAATAAATAAGTAAGGTGGACTGATGCCTCTCACTGACTACACCACGGACGTGTCGGTGATGGTGATGTGAATCCAACTCTGTCTCTCATCCCTTTCCCCCGATGGGTTTGTGAGCAAGCTAGCCCTCTCCCTCCAACCTCTGGCTCTCCCCCACCCCCTTCCTATCCTCCTCTCGAAAGAGACACAAGCTAACCCCCCGCCGCCTCGGCGTCGTTCGAGCCAGCCCCCAAGATGGAGAGGTAGAGACCGTATGCAGAAGGTGCGTGTGTGCGTGTGTGTGTGGTTTTAGGGTCATACTCTCGCCCTGCAAGGATGTTTGAGTTCGAATGGAGGATAGGGAGAACCGGCCAATTCATGGCTGCAGAGACTCGAGATAAAGGGAGACTCGCCAACCCAAACTTTCGAGTTCGTTTGAATTCGCCACGCTCGGCCCGATTCGCTGCTCCCTTCTTGTTTCCCCCTGTGTTCCCGCCTCCACTCACCCTCCCCCCAAAAAAAACCCATATTCGAACGTACGATCATGTACAGTATGAATGAAGAATCATGAATAAACCCAAAAAAAGAAAGAAGCCAGTTAAAATGGGAAGGGGGACGTTTAAAAAAGAAAAAAAAAAAGAAAGCAAGGCAAGCGAAATGATGAAACTTCACCTACGCCTTGGTGAGCCCTAGCCGCCTTCCCCATCCCCTCCCCCCGATCCCGAACAGTCCTTCCTTCTCCTACAGGGACCTAAAGGGATTGTTACGCACAGCCAAGCTTATTGCCAAAGTTGGCTCGAAAGGCGAACTCTACCACTTTAGTGAGGTAATAACGAGGAGAGTGGACGGGAAAGAGCGAAGGGAGATGGAGGAGAGTAATGCCCATCCCAAAAAGCCAAAAAGGAAAGAAAAGCAAGGGGTTGTTGACACTGGGCCGTTTCTCATGGGGTGAGGTGGTGTGTAGCTAAAGAGGGGCGGAAAAGGATATAGAAATCGAAATCCGGAAACCAGGAAACGATGGGGAAAAAAACAAAAACAAAAAAGCAATTCAATCTGAATTCGAACTGATGGAGCGATACAGTTACGAGTGGTGAGTGTGAGTGTGAGTGAGTGGAAAGGATGGGAGGAGGGTTGATGATAGCCAGGTGAGATGGTTTCTCTACGATAAGGTTCGAAAGATAAACCCTCCGAAGGAATGGGAAACCTCGCGGGATAAGGTAAGAATCCCTTCCATTTTTTTAATATACCCTCCCCTTTCCTCACGCCCCTTCCCTTTTGGCGAGGATCTAGGACAGAGTATGGAATCCCTGTCGCGCGCGCGTCAAAAAGGTTGGATGGGGAAGGTGAGCAAGACTAAGACGGGGGAATACAAAGAGATCCGGCGTGTGTCTTACAGGTGGGGGGGGGTAATGAACGAATTCGAGTATGCTCGAGTGTGGGAAATTGGCGAATTGAAGGCAGGCGTGAGTGGTTGGTTTTTTTTCTCTTTGCGTTTCAGTTTTTGCACCCTCCCCCAAAGAAGATTCGATTACACTCCATCACCAATCAAGACCCACTCCGAAGCCACTCACACCTAAAGTCCCAATCGGGTGGCCGAAGAGCGAAGAGGGGAGGAGGAGGTGGGGAAAGACAACCATCTTTGAACTCGAGGCATCTCCGAAACAAGAAAAGCAAGGATGGGAGAAGGGAGAAGAATGGGGAGGTCAGACAGGATTGGGATGAGACAGTGAAGGTGGGATCGGATTCGGGTTGGAGTGGAGAGAGGATAGGGAGAACGAGGGGAAGACACAATGAACCAAAAAAAAAAAGAAAGGCTCACACTTGTGGACTGTGATTCTGCAGCGACCAATTCAAACTCTTTCGCGATGGGGTGAAAGGGAAGGGCGAGGAAGAGAGTCGCAAACACTCACAGACGGATGGTTGAGGTCGCATCCCCCCCCCCCCTTCCCATTTTCGGACGAGCGAGCGGAACCTGCAACGAGGGAGGGAAGAAGCGAAACAAATCGCTCATGTTGTTTGACTAGGCTCTCAGGACCAACGGCATTTTCTTTTTCTTTTCTTTTCTTTTTTTCTTTTGATTGTAAACTCATGACTGTTTCGTGCAATAGGAGGGGAAGAAGAAAGGTTCGTCTAACCCCCTTCCCTCCCCCAACGCTTCTCCCTTCCAAGCTGCCCTTTCGAGGTCCCCCATGAATCGCGTTTCTTCTCCCCCACATCCCTTCCCTGCCTGATTCGATCCAAGGGTAGTGGCGGGGTCTTTTTCTTTTCTTATTCTTGGGACGAGATTCTGGTATTCTTTTCATTTTCCACTTCCTAACTTTTTTTTTTTCTATTTTTTTGGGGGGAGGCGGAGCGGGAAGGGTAGAGGAGAGAGAGGGAGGGGGATCCATCTCGCATAAGCAAAAAGCAGCGAGCCCAAAAGCCAAGCGAGGCAAATACCCATACCCCCTTGCACCAAGATCCACGAGAGAAAATCACCACCACCACCACCAACCCCACAAACATAGAAAAATGTAAATCGAAGAAAGAGCCAAGTTCTTGGTTATTCCGATATTGGTGTGGGGAATCGGTTTTTCCCGCTTTCGTCTTTCCCTCCACCATCTCCACACCACGCTTCACGTTCCCCAGGTCCTGCTGACCCCACACGACCCACCAACCTCGCAAGAGGCATAAAGCTTCTCCAATCGATCATGGAGTTCAGAGACATGGCTGGTATGGTAAGGGGGGAAGCAAGAAAAACAAGAAAGAGACCGACACCATCCTCTTTGGGTTCGGTACGACGTCGCCACCCGACCTGCCTTACATGTCCCCTCCTAAAAAAAAGAGGAAAACAAAAGAATCCCACCCGTGTGCTACGTGCGGGAATCGAGAATTCGAAAGACATCGAATGCTTCGAAAGGAAATGCTTCAAAGCGAACACCCACCCACCCCTTCTTCTACACGCCCTCCAAAAAAAGCCGTTCGAATCCTGAAGCGGATCCGAACAGACACCGTGACGGATGGGGATGGGGGGTTTCTTCGCGTCGCGCGCTGGCTTTGTCAGATTAGGAAACACCTTTGGGGGAGTGGCAAGTGGAGTTTGAAGGAGAGAATTTTGCCGAAAGGGGGTCGGAGACTGTTTTTTCCCCCTGTTTCTTTTGCTCGTGTGGAGTGGAAGGCAGGAACCATCGGGGTCGATCGGGCCTCCTTCCCAAGCTATGGACCAAGGTGCAGCTGTGAAGGTCCCCCACACCACTCGCCTCCGATCTATTTTGCCATGCCTGTCCCATTTTTCACACTTCTGCACTCGATCGGAACTGCACTCGATCGGTAAAATTAAAAAATTTAAGAAAAAAAATTTAAAAAAAAAAAACAAGGAAAGAAGACGAGTTTTGATGAAAAAGTCCAAGAACGGATTCGCCTTGATGGCTGTACGAGGAGGGTTGTGGGGAAGGAAGAAGGGGGATCGATGGATGTGTAGTAGATGCTACGGCTGCGGTTGGCTTCTCCCTCATCGGGGGGAATTCGATCCTGCCCACTCGTCCTCTCTCTCTCTCTCTCTCTCTCTCTCTTTCTCTCGATCCAATTTCGTTCTCGTTGTCATTTCGACCGGGAGGGGAAGGATGCATTCTTTTTTTCTTTCTTCTTTTTACCCTTTCGAGCGGTTGGAAATCCCCCACCTGGTTGAGTGAGACATGGGGTGTTCGCATGTGGATCGAACGGATCGGAAACAAGTCCAAGGGGGGTCGGTCCAACCAGACGAGAAGGATGGTGGAACGGATCCTCCTCTGCCTCTTTCCACGGTCGCACATGCCCACTTTGTTCTTGGAACCGGATCGCATCGCCCCCTTCCATTGGAACAAAGACCAAGCGAGGTGTTTTTCTTCCATTCTAATCGATTCTGGAGGGTTCCGTCAGAGGAAGGTGGGGGAGGGGTAGGGACTGGGTGAGAGGATTCGTTTCCTTGTTTGGTTGCCTCTCCCAAGTTGAAGATTCTTCCAATGGAATGAGGATTCACGGGTCACTTATTGAATGGAGGGCGGAAGAGGGAGAGAGTTTTTTCGATCGATCAGCTGGGGGTTCTTCCCAGCGTTTTCCCACTCCGGAAGTTTGACAGAGGGATGGAGAGAGACAGAGAGAGACAGAGAGAGACAGAGAGAGAGAGAGGGAAAGAGAGCGACGGGCTGGAGTAACGCATTCATTGGTTTCGAAGTGAGACGCGCTCACCAAGTTTTCCATGCGACGCTCGATCGAGGTGCGAGTTGAACGGGTCCGGAGAAAGGAACCAAGCTGGATGACGACCCCTCGGGGCTGCAAACCCTTTCCTCGCTACTGGGACTCCTAAGGGTCCAAGGGGGGGGGCTGTCACGACCCACAGCGGATGGAACGGGAACGGCCACTTTATCCAACTCTCTGACGGGAAGGGTTTGGGGGGCGGATGGGTAAGGTAAGCAAGAGGAGTAGCGATCGGAATCGAAACAAATAGCCGCAGAGAACGGGTCCAAGAGTCAATCTCTCTCTCTCTCTCTCTCTCTCTCTCTCTCTCTCCTTACCACCTGTGCCCTCTTTACATTTCTCGAAAGTCCGGCTTGCGAAACGAAAGGAACGTCCGCGTGCATGCGTGAAGCTGCGAACACCTTCGTCATCCATCCATCCATCCACAGTGGAGCGTGGCATCGGGGCTTTGGGGGGCGGTTCAGGTTCATCGATTCTCCACAGGATGTCCGTACCCCAGCCTCAATTTGATTTTGAGTGCAAGAAGGGGTTGGATTTTTTTACAGCGACTCTGGGAAGCGTCTAACCCGGTTCGTGTCGCCCGTGAACCCTGACCGACCAATCGATAGGGGACGTTTGGGTTTACAATGATTCCGATAGAGCTGAGTAGAATGAAAAAGGAGGAGGATGGAAGGATCTCTGTCGAGCAGGAAGAAAGAAAAAAAA
>KZ819999.1:0-28843 GCA_003144235.1 Violaceomyces palustris | reverse complement strand
GGGGGGGGGGGATTGAAGGAAGGAATGGGAAAAGAGAAAAAATAACGGAAGAAAAAGAGGACAGAAAACTCTTGGCCGGTAATGGGTTCGAAGTTACATGAGGATGGAAGGTAGATCGTGTCGAGCAGACGGCCGAGCCTAAGATAGGACAAGGTTGGGTCATGGAAAGCGTAGATAGCGAGTCAAGGACTCGAAAATGCTAAAAAGTAAGCGGCGTCGTTCGCGAGCGGCTTCAGTCAATCCCAGAGATGAAAGCGCCCGGTTGATCCCAGATGACCAAGGGCGAGTGGAGGACCAATAAGCCATGTGGTTCATGATAAGGCGAAGGATCAGCCCGAGGCGATTCCTCCAAGTTTTCATTGGTGAGTTCGGAAAAGGGCAGAAAACACTCTGCTGGGTAAAGTCCGACTGATGCTTCCTAATGGAAGTAAATATTCTCTCCCGGGCCTCTCGTACGATTTCGATTAGGATCAGCTCCATTGCGCTGATGCATCTCCATCTCGATGTAGCCTCGCCTTTGGTCTAGCAGTCCGACGGTTGCATCCGAAAGGCTGGCATCGCCAAGGTCACAGCTCTCGTTGGCATCTCGACCCTCGTGGAAATGGGTATAGTTGGGTGGGGTCTTGGCATCATTCTGACTTTGACCGTAAGTTGGGAGATCGGGGTCGTGGTTCTCGAATCTTCTGGTTAAGAACATGCGCCTCCTTCTGCGTTCCGACCTGTCCCGTTGAGTTGGTGGAGTTGGCTGAAGGCCAGGGACCAGCTTTGCCATGTATCCTCCCCCGGCCGCGAAAGATCTTGACGGCGTGCCTGCTCTCTGCCGGCCATCGACCGAATCGCTGTCTTGCAATTCGGATTTGTGCTCGCGGCGCCTTCTCCAGGCCATTAGGAAGATGAGGCAGAGTAGCAATAGGAGTAGCCCACCTAGAACTCCAGCAACCACTGGGATCTCAATCCCACCTGTCCTATTCATATCTTTCCGAAGTTTCCGTCTCTTCGTTGCCAGACACGTAGTGTTGCCACTTGGAGACGCAAGAACGACGCCATGAGCGATCGCTTGGGCTATCTGGTTACTAGGTGGACCGAAACGGTCCGTCAAGGTGAAGATTGCTGTGCTGTCCTCGGGAAGGTCGACCGGATCCCATATCCAAGAGGTTGTGCCCCCTGCAATATCAGCCTGGAGGACGATATCCATGTTAGAAGCATTTCGGATGTCCAGCGAGGCGTTCCCTACAGATTGTACGCCGAGAGCCGCCGGCTCGCATTGGATGAGATCTGGGAGAGTGATATTTGCGCAGGACGCTGAAAGAATTACGAGCGCAGAAAGAGCAAGAGTATAGCTGATGGATGCGAGAAAAAGAGTCGGAGATGGTGCTGACCTCATGGTTTTTCAGCAGAGTCTTGAGGACGAACTGGCCCAGACAAAAGCTCAAAGAGGTTCGAGAGTGGATTCAATTTAGGGCTGCCCTGAATGAAGTTGGGGAGCGTGGATACTGGCCGAAGCCAGGCTAAGCGTGTGTGTATGTGTGTGTATGTGTGTGTCTTCCGTCTCCCTTCCTTCCTTTTCCTTCCTCTTTACGTTAGGATCTGGAAGTCTGCGAATCAAGCCCAAATTTGGTTGGGGCTCGGGAAAAAATTGGGCATGGCTATCGAGCGAGGGAGGAAAAAAAGGTTCTGAGGAAACTAGAGCCGTTTTGATCGGGGAAGATGCTTCCTGTAAGATTGAGGTTTGGGAAACCTGAAGAGAGAAGGATACGAGCCCGCAGTGATATCTGGTTGATGAATGGGCGGTGTTGAAAGGATCGGTTGGTTTGGATGGTTGGAGCAAAGGTGGGGTGGATGTGTTTGGTTGAGTAGCAGATGGCAGTTTTGATGCGTTTCGAGTTTGAGTCGATGCGTGGATCTCTCAAGCCAGAACGAGTATTGCAGAGAGACCAAATAATAAATTTACTATTAGATCCCGAGCACAGTCCAGCGATTACCTCCTGCCTCACCTTCCTTGCACATACAGTACGTACTAACAGCTTTCTCAGAGCGCAAGCTACGTAATCCCAGCAAGTACTCTGCTATACCATACCCTTTTGAGTGCTAAACATCTGTTTGTTGTGCAGGATTCACATCAAGTTGTGGAGTTTGTGTGACAGTGAGAATTCGTTCGTCCTCTGAGTACGTTGTAAACTCACGACTGTGACTCTTTCACCCTCTCAAAAATCATCTCTCTCGCACACACACCCTCAGACTCATGACTGTGTCTTTCTCTCCATCCCTCACTCTCCCACCCTTCCTCTCATTTCACCTTTTCTGCTCTTGGCTCCTTGCCGGATCGACTTGCCCAGTCTTGCTCCCTCCTCTCTCAGTCAATCACTCATCTTCCTCTCAACCTTACCTCTTCTCCTTCACCCCAATTACTTGCCCGCACTTGAATCAAACCTGTCTCTAAAGTGTTCCTCCGCGGCCTCTCTCTTTTCCTCCTAGATCACTGCTGCCTGAGAATGATCCCTGCTTTTTCCCTTCAACAGAAGCATACACCCGCGGCCCAAGGCGCGATCGGGCTCGCGCTTGTCTTGTCAGCGTACTGGCTTTTTTCATCTTCAAGGTTCAGGGCCTCTCACAGTCGGGCTCGCAACAAGTGGAGGCAGAATGCTATAGAGAACCTTCTTCAAACCCCATCGTCCCCCCTTGACGAAGATGAGCTGTTCGAGCTATGGCTCTTCAAGCAGAGACTTTTCTCCTTTTCCTCTATCCTCGACGCTTTTGGTCCGGACGGCAGGAACGCTCCCGGTTGCGCGAGTGGTACGATGATCGCCTCACCTTCCAGGCCAGACTCTAGAGAGAGTGAGGACGAGAATGCCAGCTATTTTTTCCAATGGCCAAGGGACGGGTCTCTTTGTTTGAGAGCTGTGGTAGACAGGCTGATGAGAGCAGAAGTTGGCGAGACAGTGGCACTCGCAACTGACTTGTTTGCGTCAGACATCGAGAGGAAAGTCAGAGACTTCGTCCGTATGAACATGAAGCTCCAAGTTACCCCAAATCCTAGCGGCAACTTCGATTCTGGTGGTCTGGGCGAACCGAAATTCCTTGTCGATGGTGAGCCTTTCACTCCAAGCTGGGGTAGACCACAGAATGACGGACCAGCTATAAGAGCTTCAACCTTGATCAAGTATGCGAACCATCTCCTCGATTCCAGGCCTGGAGAGAAACCTTATGTCAAGGATGTCCTTTACAACCGCGACCAGGGCAAGCGCTCAATCATAAAGGACGACCTTGATTATACCCTCAAGGCTTGGAAGAATGCTACTTTCGATCTTTGGGAAGAGGTCGAATCGCAGGGAGGACATTTCTATACCCTCATGGTGCAACGAAGGGCTCTCCTTGATGGAGCTCGTTTTGCACAGCGACCGGAGATCAACGATCAAGCTGGCGCCTCTGTGTATAAGAGGGTGGCAAACGAGATAGGCAGAGCTCTCGAGGACCACTGGAATCCTGACGGTCTACTCGGTCGAGAAGGAGGACCCGACGATGGAGGAGGAGCCCAAGAAGACCGCACTATAATTGAGCCAAGCGATGATCACCGATTGACCAAAGTTCCGGACTCGGTCTTGCGCATGCCCCATATCGTTCCTACACTGAGAAGGAACAAGGGCCAGCCGAAGCCGCTTCAGGCCGATATCAGTGTCCTATTAGGGATCACGCATGGAGGTGACCGGATGACAGAGGATGTTGATGAAACTTGGGCCCCTTGGGGAGAAAGAGCGATCGCCACTCTCGATCGAATCACTGAAATTTTCTCACGGATCTACCCTATCAATTCTGGAAGGGATGCCAGAAATGGTGTTGCTTGTGGAAGGTATCCCGAGGATAGCTACGACGGAGTCGACACGAGCATTGGCCATCCCTGGTTCCTCACAACACACACCATGGCGGAAGTTCTGCACTTGGCCGCCGAGCGCTTCGCTCTGGTTGGCTTCATCAAGGTTAGTGTCAAGAGCCGACACTTTTATTCACGCTTCGTTGACGATTGCGACGTGGGCAGCTTGCATGTTGGAGAACGCCGGTTTGAAGAGATCTTGAAGGGGATCAGAAGAATGGCGGACGGCTTCCTCAAGGTGTCGCGGGAATATGCTGACACCAACGGCAAGATGTCGGAGCAATTCAACCGATTCCATGGGAAGATGAGAGGAGCTCGGGAACTGACGTGGTCATACGCAAGTTTCCTGACTGCAAGTGACGCAAGACTTGGAAGGCGCTCGAATGCTGCCTGACTTCGGATTTTCACAGATCTGCGCAAGGACACTTCGTCTGATCTTGAAGCAACGCCAACGAGTCAGATAGTCGGCATCTATCCATGGTAGCCTCACATATTGATGGCCCAGTGGCAAAATTTCGAATGTAGCTTGTCCACTTCATCGAATTGAGGAAAAGAGACAGTAATCTTGTGAGAGAGAGAGAGAGAGAGAGAGAGTCGTGAGAGTGTGTTTGTGTTCATAAGGTCTCGGAAGGAGGGGTTTACTTCTATGTCATAGTGAAGGTGGAGGCGCCCGGTTCATAATCAACAGGGATCATGCGTAGAGCCAAGGAGAAAAAACTTAAATATAATAGTCAAATTTACAGGCTTGGTCTTTTAGGTTTAACAAGATCAAGTCATCTTTAATTAATTTCGAAAGGTGTCACTTCGACACGTCCTTCTTTAATTCGACGGGGTCCAAAAAAGTATTCAATTCATGATTCTTAATCGAATTTTTTTGGGCTCATCTTTTTACTAATTTTTGTTGTTGGTGTCTTTTCGGCTAGAGTTGCCCCGTCAGCGCCGGTTGATACTTTCAGGGGAATCAAGATTACATATGTATGTACTGTACATCTGTATATTGTAGTCGTTTCCGGGAACGCGGGGGAGTTACATGTGCGGGGTGACAGTTAAAAAGAACGAAAACCAGCAAAATCACACAATCACCAATCCCAAATGTAAATAGAGGAAAATGAGGAGGTAAAGAGGGAAAGAGGAAGCCATGAAATGTAAGAGTAATAGTAAAATTGTTACTGGTGGGTTTCGAAAGTCACGTTCACTTGGATGTGACTGTGACTCAAAACTCGAAAATCCTCGAAAGCTCATCAGCAACTTCTGTTTAGCCGTTCGGGATTAGGAATCTTGGATCAGGGGATCGAAGTGGAAGTCATCAGGAAACGATGAAGGAGATGAATCCTTGCCCTACACTTTCCGATCCACCATTCCTCTTCTTCTTTTCTACCCATTCGATCCGTGCCATCTTCCCACTCTATGCCATCTTAGCCACATTTCAGCAATCAAACAACCACTAAACAAAAAAGCCTACCGAACCGATCCAGAAAGTACAATCCTGGTTTTGCTCAAAGCCGACTCGTATCCTCTCACCCATATGCCCTCCAAGGGCGATTCAGCCAGCTCACAGCTCTCTCCGGCTCCTTTCACTCTGCAGAGGGAGGCTTATCGGTCATAAAAACATAAAAGTTGGCTGAGAAGGCAAGCGTATCATCCTCGATCAAAATTTTGGCGGGAACCATGAGGCAGAACATCGCATTGGCTCATGCTCGAAGAGCAAGCGTCTCTATCAATAGGATTCGATCGCTGAGTCCATGTCCTCTCACATCCCTTCTCCCTTCTGATGAATTGCATGAGTGTGGCATCGATGGACACAGGAGGAAGATCAAATCAAACTCTACATTCGTGCGCATGTTCTCAGGCAAGGGAGAGATCGAGGAAAAAGCGGCAAACGAAGCAAGAAGCGAGCCAGCTGAGGATGGTCAGGATTCTTGGGCGTTTGGTGGAGGCGAAAAAAGCCAAGGTGGCCCAGTCTCACAAGTGACTCAAAAAAGTTTGCAAGGTTCTTCTCGATCCTTGAGGAAGAGTTCTCCGCTCGTAGTGATGGGGAACGCAGGGAAGGGTGCCGTCGCAAATTACGGCAAGCGGAGACATGATGCTCTATCTTTGGGATCTGTGCCAATCCAAGGGGAGGCAGATATATCCAAGGCCGCAGAGTATCAGCACCAGGTGAGTTAGGACAACCTCAACATTATTACTCGAAAAGGTAGATGTGTGCTCGGTGTCGAAAGGAAACAAGATCAGACGCAGAAGCGGCTAGAACAGTGCATCATGCTTCTTGATCGCTGGAATGCAGTCTCAAACTGTATCGAATTTCTCTTCAGTATTCCCCCTCCACAAGGAGCCAACAGCCTTTGGCCCAACACACCTATTTCTCCTCTCCATCTTCCTCGTTCAACGCCTCATCTTTCGTGGCTCCTGGCACCCAACCGCCACTTGGAGGGACAACCACCGCAGGTGAAGGGCAAGGTTATCCTGGCTCCAGTGTGCGGAGGAAGAAGACCGCACTGATCATGCCTGGTCAGGTTAGTCTCGTCATGATCAGGGTCATTCAGATACTACCCTGGTTTTGACATCCAGTCTCACTCAGCTGCTGACATCAAATTTGCCGGTCTCCATCTTTCATACTCACCTTTTACCTTTCAATCTTGCTCCCTCGCTGGGCCCAAAAAAAATGAAAAATGAACCTTGTTCTGATAGGGCTCTCAATACGTAGCTATGTCGCGAGATCTCTACAGATCATTCAGGGCCTCGAGGACCATCTGGCATCAAGCAGAGGAAGCGCTGATGCTGACACCAGGCAGACACATGCATCACCCGCAACGAGACGACAGAGCGGTGTCTCCTGAGCAAAGGAATAATTTTGAGATGGAGCTTGACAAAAGCTCCCACCTAGATAGTAGAAGAGGTTTGTCAGCCAGTGGAACTGCAGTTGCCAGAGGGCGTCGCGGTTGGCTTCGAGACTTGGTGGTACGTATGATAATGCTTGGCTCAGATAAGCAAATGCGTTGAGCTCGATCCTGAACTTAACATCGAATCTCTTTTACCCGTGTTCTCCGCTTTAGTTTTCGGGCGATCAATTGGAGTTGACGAGGGCTGAAAATGCCCAGCCCGCCATCCTGACCTGTACACTGGCGTTCTTCGCGGTGCTCCGGAAAGAATTTTCGATCGATCTCGTGCGGGAGCATGTTGAGTGGGCTGCTGGCCATGGCTCAGGAACCTATGCCTCCCTCGTGGGATCTGGTGCAATCGACCTTGGGGATGCCATACGATTATTGCGACATCGCGGCCTTGTGTCTTCATCGTTCACTTCAAGGAACCCTATCCTGTTTCCTCCTGGTTGTGCGACACCAGCGAGCGTTTATGAGACTTGGGCCTTTGCCAACGCTGGAAGTGGCAAGGGAGCGGAGCTCATTCCTTCCCGCGCTGGCGAACATAGGAGTGGGCCACCATTCAAAACACTGACAGAAGACTCTCAAGATGCAGGTCAAGCAATTGGACATTGCGAAAGAGAGCCTGAAGGTGTCAAGCCTACTTCCGGAGATTCGGGAAAACCTCAGCGAAGCTGGAAGCGAACACAAATGTCCGGTGTTGTTGTGAGGCCAGGTCGACTTGAAGAAGCGCTCCGAGAAGTGGAAAAGGTTGCAAAAGATATCCGCGAGGGCCGGGTAGAATCTGTTGCCCAGGATGAAGTCGTCGAAGTCGCCAACCTCAATAGTCAGCTACAAATTGTGCTTTCTGGAAGTCGAGTAGGTGTCTCATACTGTTGCGATCGACTTCGTTCACGCAACTTAGGCGCAAGAGCGGTGAATTTGCCAGTATCTGGACCATACCATACGAGCCTCATGCAAGATGCCTCGGACTTTCTGAGGCCGGCCATCGAGAATTTGCCTATTCGGGATCCTGAGGGCTTTGGGCTTGTTTCCTCCGTCGACGGGAGCATCTTAAAAAACTCTGCTGATATCCGAAGAGACCTCAGTGGAGCCTTGGCCAAACCAGTGCAGTGGCTCAGTAGCATTCAGACCCTCTTGAATCAAGGTGTCGAGAGGTTCATCTGCTTAGGTCCTGGTAGAGCATGTGCTCACTTACTTAGTAAAGAGCTTGCTCACCGCGACAGACTTAAGGTTGCTGCTGGAGACCTTTCCCCTTCGTCTTACGAGGTCTGGTCCTTAGCCACCGCTGACGATGTAAGTGTACTCTCTCTCTCTCAGCCAGAATGCCTGCCTGAATGCCGTAAATGGAGCGTAAGGCTCAGATAGGCTTCTCTTTGACTAACATTCTTTCGGCTCGCCCACTTTCTCAACAGATTATCCAACTAGGCAGTACGCTCAGCACTCTGTCCGCGAGCGAACAGATTCCCAAGCACTCGTTGAACTTGTACGACCCGGAAAAATACATCGCTGTCTGACAAGTCAAACCACGGAACGATGATACGCCGTGATTGGGGCCCCTATCACGCACACTTTCTCGTATCAAATTTGTACAATAATTGTCGCGCCTTTTTTTCTTTTTTTATCCATCCTACATATGATTATCGTTAGCCTGGTTCAAGATAACATTTGCTTGTTTATGCGCTTCATGGCGTTTACTTACTATGGCCATGTTGTGGAAAACACTGATTACGTAAGCTCGAATGCCTTCACTCCTTCCCGAGTCAGCGCCTCCTCTCCGCCCCCATCCTTTTTACCCCTTCAAAGGAGTATTCTACGTCACCAGCCAACACATCCTCCTGACTCAACCGAAAAGGAAGCAACCCTTTGCCTGTCCATCACCCTACCCAAATCTCGTATACCTTTCCGTGACTTGGATCATAGAATCACAACTCAGCCATGTCGGAACAAGTCAAGCTCACATCGGCGGAGAAGTTTGATCTGATCACTCGTGACCTTGACGAAGTCCTTGGATCAGATCTCATCAAAGGGATCCTTGAGAAGGACGAGAGACCCCTCAGAGCCTACTGGGGTACCGCTCCAACTGGAAGACCTCATGTTGGCTACCTCGTACCGCTGACAAAGATTGCCGACTTTCTACGGGCTGGTGTAGAGGTCAAAATCCTTTTGGCTGACATTCACGCCTTCTTGGATAATCTCAAGGCTCCGATCGAGCTCGTCAGGCATCGTGTTCAGTACTATCGAATGATTCTCACGGCCGTCTTTCACGCGATCGGTGTCCCGACCGACAGGCTCGAATTTGTCGTAGGCTCAAGCTATCAGCTGACCGAGGCCTACAACATGGACAATTACAGGCTTTGTGCTAGTGTCACTGAGCATGATGCTAAGAAAGCTGGTGCCGAGGTCGTCAAACAGGTATCAAGTCCCTTGCTGAGTGGCCTTCTTTACCCTGGTCTTCAAGCTCTCGACGAGCAGTACCTTGGCGTTGACTTCCAATTCGGTGGAGTCGATCAGGTGAGTCAAAACAAGAAGATCAACGCGTTCCCTCCAATGAAATCCAAGGACTGCAGCTCCTTTTTTGTGTGCTTGTACCAACAAGATGTGCCGATCCCCTTTTGCAATCTTTTCACGCCCAAAGCGTAAAATTTTCACCTTCGCAGAGCTCTACCTGCCACGTCTCGGATACGCAAAGAGGGCGCACTTGATGAACGCTATGGTTCCCGGGTTGAAAGGATCGAAAATGTCTTCATCTGATTCGGGCTCGAAGGTCGACTTCCTCGATTCACCTAAGGATATTACAAAGAAAATTGGAGATGCGGTCTGCGCAGAGGGGGAGGTGGAAGGCAACGGAGTCCTAGCTTTTGCTCGGTCCGTCTTGTTCCCAATCTCTAGACTCAGGAATGAAAGCGCGGAGATGGGCGCTCCACCAAGGGAGGAGGACGGTGCTAGCCGGCCTTTGACGCATCCAGAGGCACCAAAAGGAGCCCTTCTCTCCATCATTCGACCAGAAAAGTACGGTGGCAATGTCCACTACACAGATTACGCCTCATTGGAAAAGGATTTCGCCGAGAAGAGGCTTCACCCTGCCGATCTCAAGAAGGCGGTTTCTACGGCCATCAACACTTTGCTTGAGCCAGTTCAGAAATTCTATCAGACCAGTGAAGAGTTCCAGAAAGTAAAGAACGAAGCCTACCCAGAGGAGGCACCAGTCAAGAAGCCAAAAAAGGAAAAGAAAGGTGAGTCCATGCAGTATTTTTTGTTTGTTTGTTTCTTTCTATTTATTAAACAAGCCAGAGCCGGGTGTACTCTTTTCTTTCCCTTCGCTTTGAAACCTTTGTTTTCCCTCTAGTCAACCCAAGATTTGCGCACCTGATTCCCAAGTCGAAGGGCGGCACCGCCGAGTCCGAGGAAGCGGCTGCAGCGGCGGTAGAAGCCGAGAAGACTGAACAGGTTGAGGCCAGCGGTAAGGAGAATCCGAACCCTGCTGATAACTCGAAGGTCGGTTTGGAGAATCTCAAAATCGACGACGTTGAGACAACGGTCGGCAAAAGCAAGGACGAAGATGCTCAGGTCTGAATTCGAAACTTGTACAGATAGTAGAACTTCTGTGGATCTCCAGAACATGCATGTATGGAATGTTAAGCAAGCACAAGTATTGGACGAGCCGTGCCTAGAATTACAAATGAGATACTGCACTATCGTGTCCTTCTACGACACAACCTGACGAAAAGACCTCAGTGGCACGCTTGAAAGCCTCAAGGTCCAATGCTGAAAAAGTAGTAGCTTGAGTTGCATCTTTGTTGACAGTCTCTTTCGATGGCCTAGATTGAAGCCAGTCGAGGGTAGCAGAGGCAACTTGAACTGCTCGAAAAGGCATATCCGCTAGCTGAGCAACCTTCATACCATGGGAGTCTCGGTTCACGCCGGGTCGGATTCGATGCGAGTACGTAACAATTCCCCCCTTATTATGTTATTACGAGTGGGATGGGGTTGTCTTGTCAATCATCAAGTCAATGTCTTGTTTGAGGCGGAGATCATGGCGGGAAAAGCCAGCAACTTGGCCTCCTTCATTCCTTACTCACCACTTCATCAACCACATCTGTGCAGAAAAAATCGACAGCTTCAAATTTCCCGCGTTCTTGCGCTGGAAGTTGCTGATGGCCCATCATATCGGCCAACTCGTGCAAGTGGGTCGCAAACAAGGTCCTACACCTGTTGGTAAAATAAAGCTCGTGAAGAGTCGCAAATGCTATTGACAAGCCCACATGCGTCGCAGTCCCTCTACCTATCTCGTCGGCTATCACCAAGCTTTTTTCCGTCGCTCGTCTCAGAATCTCAGCAGTTTCCATCATCTCGACCATGAAAGTACTGCGATCCCGGAAGAGGTCATCCTTGGCGCCTATCCTGCTGAAAATGCGATCAACGATGCCCAAGTGGGCTGAGTCGGCAGGCACAAAGCTTCCTGATTGTGCCAGAATTGCCATAACGGCATTTTGACGCAGGAACGTGCTCTTTCCGCCCATGTTCGGCCCTGTGATGACATGGAGTCTAGATCCCTCGTGCAGATGGAGATCGTTTTTGGTGAAGAGGCGTTGCTTCTCCAGCAGTCCCATCTCAACGCTGATATGCCGACCTCCTTTGACCAAGAAGCTTGTTCCGTTGTCCAGATGGGGCCGGACCAGACTGTACTCCTGGGCTGCTTGGGCGAATCCCGAAAGGACGTCCAGCTGATCCAAGAGCTGCGAATTGCGACGTAGAGATGCTACCTCTCCAGTCACTTTACGTCTCAATTGTTCCAGTTCTACAGACTCCTTCTCTTTCATGTCTCTCATCAATTGACTGATGCGAGTACCCAGGAGGGTCCATCTTTCAGAATAGTAGGTGTGGGAACTCTTGTTCTTACCGGCCATGCTCAAACCCTTGCCAGTTTCGTTTGCAGGCCTACCACGAGCGTGAACTACGAAGCCTTGCCCTAGCATGGCTCGAAGGGACACATGATCGCCGTGATCTTCCTTGAATTGGATCTCAAGCTTCAAAGCTTCACGTCGAAGTCGTGCAAGCTCTTTCGTCATAGCTTGCAAAGGCTTTGAGATTCTGTTCACGGATTTGCAAGGAAAATCGTTCAAAAGAGCTTGAGAATTCTTCTCCTTTCCCGCCTTGCCTCAAGGCTTATCGGTCAAGATCCGGATCGGGCGCTCGACTACAAACTCACGATGGTCTGATTAGGTGCTCAAAATCATCTCCCCACAGCAGAGGGCTCGTCTGATCATTTGACCTCTTCAAACGCCTTCCTTTTTTCAAAGATGTTTCATCCTGCGCGGCAGCTCGCGTTGCCACTTCGAGAGCTGTGCTCGCCTCTTCTTCAACCTGACTATCAACTGCTTCCTGATCTCTGAGCCTCTTCTCAATGACCCTTTCATCAATTGCTTCCCCCAAATGCTCGCGCAGCTCTTTGAGCGGAATAAATCTTTCCAGAAGAGCACGGAGGTGAGAGTGAGATTCTTCAACGTCGAAAGCTTCGCCTTTGGGGACGGATTCGAGCTCGGACTTGAGCAAGCTTTGGATCTCTTCGCAGGTCGATATGAAGTCTCGAACCTCTAGGAGGTCCTGTTCATTGTTTCTCTTTGTGAGAATCCTTTGAATGACCCGTGAAATGTCGCCCGCCCTCTTCCTCATGCTAACCCTCATGTCCTCTCTAAGGAATGGTCTGTGAAGGAAGAGGTCGACAAACGAGTGTCGCGCTCGGATGATCGAGAGCGAGGTGCTCGGGCCAGCTATTTCACAAGAAAAGGAGGGTGCGAGGGGGAAGAAAAGGGTGATCGCCAGAGGAAAAAAAAAGAAGTTGTACTTTGAATGGGAAAGAGCAGGCGGAAGCGATACGATCTTCGGAAAACGCACCGTCTACTCACCTAGCCATTGTTGAAGTAACCTGGAACCGCCTCTGGTCACTGTGCGGCGCAAGACGCTGAAGAGACTCCCTCGGACGCCACCATCTCGAGAACTCTCCCTTATCTCAAGTGCTGCCAGGGTGTGCGCATCGATTTGCATCATCTCTTGCCCAAGCCCCTTTTTTGGTACAGAAGATGCAAGCTGCTCCATATCGGGGGCGTGATCGAGTAGTCGGGTACGGAGGTATGATAAGAGTCGTTGTACTGCATTTGCCTCGGCCAAACTTGACCAGCGCGAGTGATCCTTAGTCCTATAAGTTGATTCGACGGGGTCCCTCTGGACTGGGAAGGTGGATATGCTGGTTCGACTCCTGTCTATGGCTTCCCAGATGATTTCGCTGTCCAACCCATTCACTCTTGATGGACTTGTCTCCGGACTGTCTGGCCCGGTGCAAGCAGAGAACAGTCCAGGCTCCAAAACTAATTCTCGTGGATTGATCCGGGCGATTTCGTCACGAAGCGAACGGAGATCGGTACATCGCGCCGTATTGAAGTCTGCAGTGCCCAGATCCAACCACGCCAGGCCGTACGTATGTTTTAGACTCTGATCTGAATCATCCGAGGCGCTGTGATCAGTAACCCTGGAGATGGAAAGTATAAAATTGTTGTTGAATGGGTCGAGGAATTTCTCGTCGATCAGGGTCCCAGCCGAGACGACCCGCGAGACTCTTCTTGTGATCTCGATCGACTCGTTCAAAGTTGCTGGGACGGTCCTGTACTCTTCACAGATGGCGACAAGTCGACGGTTGTCTTCCACGAGAACTTTGAGATACTTTTCGAGTTGGACAAGGGGAAAGCCGGCCATGGGCACGTCACGACTAGCCCATCGACGACTCGCCAGCTTGATGCCGAGCATAGACGCCAATTCAGGAGCTTGATCAAAGTACGACTGAAATACCGGGCCGGAGCGCCAGGGGAGGGGAAGGAAGAGGTCCGAGTTCAGGTCGGTTGATCAAGGGTGAAGACTGGAGAGGGTGACCTGCATTGATGCTCACCTCGTAGAATCCCCCAACCCTTGTAAGGAGAATGCAGTCTGGGAAGTCCTTCATGTTCGCCTGTACCGTTTTGGCCAAAGGGGGCCAGTCTTCCTTGTCATGATTCACGGTCACTCTGTCAGAATCTGAAGAGCTGACTGGTTGAGTGTCCGAGGATGGGCAAGGTCAGTGGCGAGCAAACAGATGAGATGGGATGTCGGTGTCTGCGGTTCAATGTGTGTGTGTGTGGAGGGAGGGAGGGAGAGAGAGAGAGAAGAGGAAAGAAAAGTAAAGAAAAGAAAAGAGAGAAAGCACCTTTTTGTGATTTTCCTTTCTTCCAACTTAGAGCCAAAGGAGCTGCTGAGCCACTCTGATCGTCGGTAGCTGTCTCTGGGATGGTAACATAGGGGACGGAGGTACGCTTTGCTTTGGGCGACGGGATCGATGTGTGGATCGTCCTCTTAGCCGGGGTAGATTGTAGGAACGGTTCTTGATGTGATAGGATTAGGAGTTGGGAAGGCGAAGGATGGTAGTTTGGTTGGTTTCTGGAAACGAGATTGAGGTAAGTTGGTGAACATTGCTGAGGTGGTGAAAAGGTAGCTTTATGTTGGTTGAATAGGAGGCGTTGGCCGTTGAGAATCGGCCTGGTCATTTCGCCATCTCCTGGTTTTGGGAAGAAGTGTGTGGTTGAGTTGGACTCTTGTGTTGTTTTTGTGTTTCCCTTTTCGTCTTTTCGTCTTTTTTTTTTTTTTTTTTTTTTTTTCGGGGGGGGAAAGAGGAAGATGGTGAGAGGTGAGTAGGTGAGAGCTAGAAGGTGTAAGTAGGAGGAAGTTCGAGTGTGTTCTTGTGGTATGTGCTTCTTGCCCGTGCTCTTGCTATTATTCTTCCCTTTCTGTCATTCCGGTAGTGTTTCTCTTCCCCCTACCACTCTCGTACGAGTAATCCCGTTTCCCCTTCCCCTTGTGTTTTCAGGCCAACAAGGGTCCAAACCCAGGACGGGCAACAAAAGCGAAGCTTGTAGAAACAGGACAGGGGCTCGGAGAAAACAATTAATGAATCGTCAGATTGCTAAAGTAAAACCTTACACTACTCAAACTTAAAGATGAATCGAAGTACGGTCTATGAGTATTAAGTATATACTAGAACTTGAAATCGAGAATGAGATATATTCGTGATGATCATATTAAACAAAGTTCATAAAATCCCTCCTTTGCCCTTTGATCTTCACAAGATTTAAATAATTACCTCTATTCGACCAAGCGTAATCTGACCGAAAAAGAGAAGAGGGCATCAAGTGCGCCCTTTCGTTGGATGTTTATTGCCCCCCTGCGCCATCTCCTCATCCACCTCATCCACCTCATCCACCTCATCCACCTCATCCACCTCATCCACCTCATCCACCTCATCCACCTCGTCCACCACCTCCTCCTCCCCTCCCTCTCCATCTTTTATTCCTTCCAACTAAATCACGAACCTGACGACTTTAACGACTTTTTACGGAAGCAGGACCACCACTTCTCCCTTCACTTTTCTGCCCTTCCCTTTACATTTTTTTTTCATCACATTATCTTTTCTCCGCGGCCAAGGTCAAGGCGCTGTATCGCTTAGCAAGCTTTCAAGGATCACGGTACTGCTTTGCTCAGGGGACAATTCTCATCGAATCCCCTCTAGATTCACGTCCGATCTCACGCACTTATGCTACCTCGTCGCATTTGAGACTCCAGGCTCTCCCACCCAGTGCCATCCAGCAAGCAGCCACAACAACAACGGCAGCTTCTTACCACTGCTGTCACTTTTGCGTCTTACACTGCTATCATCGCTCTGATTAATCTTTCTTTTCCACCCTTTGCACTTGGTCTCCACCACCTCCATCACTACCACCTGTGTGAAATAGCATGGGAATCGTCTGCTCTAGGCCGATCTCAAACTTCCTTGAGGACGCCTTCCTCAAAGTCGCCCAGCTCATCGACTACCTCTCTAGGCTGAGCAACAAGTATTTCCAGTACTTCGTTGGCGCCTGCATCTCGCCTTTCATCGCCAGCGATAGTGATTACGCTCGCGGCAAGAGGGTCCAGCGACTCTGTCTTCCTGGAGATGGAGGTGTTTGTCTCATTCCTGCGAATCAAGCCGAGCGGAGAAGGGAGGAGAAGAAGAGGAAGATCGAGAGAAGGAAGAGAGCCGAGGCAGCAGCCTTGGGGGTGGAAATCGTAAGGCGAAAATCGAGGTCCTCGCACCCAGCAGCCAGTGATAGAGCAAGGCTCGTCAGCAACGCCTCTGAACCTGCATCCCCGGTCTCTGAGTCGTCCGAAAACGAAAGGATCAGGGTGACTCTTGGGCAGCCCGCTCGCGCTCCTCCGCCGCGCCCAGCAGTGGAAAGGGAAACAGCGGCCGAGAGAGCCAGGGGCAAACTTTGGGTCATGGGCAACGTCCAGCCTTCACAAGGACACCCGCTGAAGCCTCTGGCAGTTTCGGTTTCAATGGATGGTTCAAGCTATTTGCCGCGTCCGGCAACGACCACGGAAAGCTTTGGTACCACAAGGGCTACTGGCGAGGCACTTCTTCATGATGTCCATCGTCAACGCCAGATCCCAGATCGCGGAGCCCGTCAAAGCGGCAGCGATAATCTCACTTTTGATGTGATCGCATCCTCAGGCAACACACTTTTCGGGCAGCAAAGCGAAAGAGTCGACGTTGCCGCCTCCGAGCCGAAGCCCAGGAGGAGGGAGCCCAAGGGTGACACGGCCGAAATACGACCAAGAGTGTCTAGCAAGCCGAGGAATGAGGAGGTAGCTCCACCAGCGATGGCCTCCGTTACCGAAAGGGACGAGGAGACGAGATCTTCAAATCGTGCTGCGATCCAACCAGCCTTGGCCGCTCCTCTCAAGCTTTCCCCAGCGCCACTTTCACCACCTTTCAAAGGAATTAGGTCACACGTCCAACAGGTTAGGCCAGAACAACTCGGTCACAAGTCAAAACTTTCGCTTGACACCAAGTTGAATCGGGCAAAGACTGATGAACGGATGCAGATCGGAATCGAAATCTCCAAAGGGACAACGACGACAACCACACCGTCCCCCAAGGCCAAGCTGTTAAGGCTTAGCGGGTCTTTCAAGCCGCGCCAGTCATTGGATCTCTCGGTTCCCCAGGCGGGAGCTTGGCCGGCAAGGCAGACCGAAGCAAGCGGCGATCGGGCCAGTAGCGTGAGCTCGAACTCATGTGCACCTTCACCCCTCGTGCCGGCATCGACTGGGGTAGCCGAGCTAGCGTCGCGGGCCTGCCTCAGTGCACGGGACGCCTCTCGAAAGACGAGGAAAGTGTGGAAAGACGAAGTAGACAAGATTGCCTTGCAAAGGGTGCAAGTCATTTCGAGGCGGCATCAAGCTTCACTGGCCGGTAAGGGCTTGGATTCCCGGAGGCTCAATCTAATGGGATATGACTTTGATGAGGCAGATTCGCCTTCCAGCACCTCTGCAGGAGGGCTAAAAAGAAGGCACAGTGAAAAAGTCCGGAAAAGGGCGAGTGGCATACATCTTTCCAAAGATTGAATTGAGCATGATCTTGCTTCCTTTCATTCCACGCCCTTGAACTTGTGTTCATTCCCTCCATCAAGGCTCTCAGGTTTGTCAGCAACAGTCATATACCCATCACTATTGAATCAGGCGTTTTTCCGCAATGGTACTCATTGTACTTTATCTACTCTTCCCATCATTCCCAGTCTCTGCCTATCCTTTGTACTTCCTGTGGGTGCTGATCGTTTCAATTATATGCATCCTTGTGACGAACTGTGTGTTTGTGTTTCTATGTGCACGTCGCTGTATGCACATCTAGGATCTGTGTGCGATGCAGGAAGGTGTATGTCCATACAAGACAATGCCGGTGACCTTGACTTTGCGCCTTTGCTGCTGAGAGGACCCACGAAAACCATTCACGAGCACTTGGCTTGTGGTAAGGGCATTGAGTGAGTCATTCTAGAGTCTTTGGGATCGCTGGCTGATTCTTCCAACACGTATCAAAGCATTCGAAGTGCTCTTCCCTTCCAGGTTTAATGGAAATGATGATTGAGACGGTTTGAAAGTCGATCGAAAGTGGAAGGAACAAGAAAGGAGGGGAAGAGAGGGAGAAGGGCGAGGGGAGGGCGGAGGGCAGAGAGAGATTGACAGTGTGTTCCGGAGAGAGAGTTCGGGATCAACAGGGCTTCGCTGGCCGCCTCGCTCTTTTGGGCCGGCTCTTCACACTGCGCGACGGTGACGTTGATGTTTGCCGCCCGCCCGTCCACCATGACTGTCTTGCACACTGATCCCCCCCCCCCCCCCCATCCCCCCCCTCTCTCTCTCTCGCTTCTCCCCTTGTCTGTGCATAGAGAAGGCAAGGAATCTCAACCATAAAACGAGAAGAAATCGGGCCGACGAACACCTGGCCCAGAATAAGATCAGCATTGAGAGTCGTTTGGGATCAGATTGAGCCTCAAGTCTCAAAACTTCCCATCTTGCTCCTACTTCTCCACGGCCATTTCATGTGGTGGGAAGTCATATAGAGACAGTGTGAAAATCAGAATGTTTGTTCACCAGTCACACTCACTGTTCCACATCTCGACCTGAACACAGTCTTCGTAATCACGCACCCCAACGTCACCAATACTTCCTCCCTACACTTAACACCCATGCCAATCAATCCGAACGCACTTCGTTCTCGCCTCACCATTGATAACTAAATCTCACCATCCTCCTTCAAACCTTTTCCCTACCCCCCCACTCTCTCAACTATGACTTCAGACGTCCCTAACCAGAATGCCGTCGAAGCATCCAGTATGGGAGGCGACCCTTCCTCTTCTTACTTGGCCACCACCAAACGGGTCTCCTACGTTCTTCCTCCTTGCCCCCAACCACCGCGGTACTTCGCCCTACCCCCCCTCGGTGTCGAGCGACAAGGGAGGACGGGTCCGATAGTCCTCCCCAAAGTCCTCTCTCCCCCCCATGCTCATCGCGTTCCTTCCTCTGCCTCGACTCCAACGGAGACACCCTCCTCTTACGCCCCCACCCCGCCGCCCGGTCACCCTCAACACACGCTTGCTGTCTCGTCCCTTGCCATCGACCCAAGCACATGCATCTCCTCTCATGGCCACAATGATTCAAAGCCGCAAGGGATTCTGTACACCGGGGGCAGGGATGGCCTAGTCGGTGCCTGGGAGCTTGGATTGAACATGCGGAGAAGGGAAAAGAAAATCTATCAAGGAAGAGATTGGCTCTCTCAGCCTACAGATATGCAATCATCGGAGACGCAAAACAAGTATGTGGACGAGAAGGAAGGGACCTACAGCCTTCTTGATAGGCATGAGGCTAGATCGAATGGGTGGGAAGTTGACCCTCATTTACTCGACCAAACACCAAGGACATCCTTCCGGCAGTGCGTCCAATCTCACACCGACTGGATTAACGACATTGTCCTTTGCAATCAAAACCAAACCCTGATTTCAGCCTCGTCCGACCGTACCGTCAAGGTCTGGAATCCTCACGATTCCGAGAGCAGCCTTCGTCCGGACGTTCTCGGGACCCACAAGGATTACGTCAAGTGCCTTGCCCATGCATCCGAAGCGGGCTATGTCGCCAGCGGCAGTTTTGACCGAACAGTCAAGCTATGGGACATCAGAGAGATCCGCAAGGTGCCGCTACTCGAATTCGGTGAAAAATCCGTAAAGTCTTCCGTCTACGCGCTGTCGGTCAACGCATCAGGCAGTGTCGTAGCCGGAGGCTCGCCAGCGCAGCACGTCAAGGTATGGGATCCAAGGAGCGGTCAGCAATCTGCCGAACTCATTGGCCATACTGACAACATCAGGTCGGTTCTCGTGAGCGAGGATGGCAGGCATGTCTTATCCGGGTCGGCCGACTCGACCATCCGCCTGTGGTCGCTTGGAGAGCAGAGGTGCCTCCACACCTTCACCCATCATGCCGACAGCGTCTGGTCCCTCTTCTCGACACACCCAAACCTCGATATTTTCTACTCAGGCGACCGGCAAGGGTATGTCTGCAAGGTCGACTGGGAGAGATGTTCGGAGGTCTCAGAGGGCGAATGCGTCGTTCTCTGTCGCGAACGTGGGGAAGCTCGTGGGTTCGATCAGAACAAGCCTGATGATCCACACGGACTGAATCGAGACGATGCCAGCGCCGGCGTCCAGAAGATAGTTTCCTTGGACGACGCCTTTTTCTGGACGGCAACGGGCAGCTCTAGCGTCAACAGGTGGAAGGATATACCAACCAGAAGGAATCGCGAAGCCCTTTACCCTATGACTGGTCCAGGCACCCAACCAAACCCATCAGGTCACCGATTGAATCATGGTCGCGGCATCACGCACATGCCTTCTGTCTCTTTCATTGAGCCGGACACCTCGCCCAATCAAGAGGCAGAAGGGCACTCGCTTCCCCGAGCAGATGTGGCAGCTGCTGATCAGCTGCCTTCTGCTGTACTCGAGCTCGACCTGCCGCCAAGTGGCACAAGCCCAGCCGCTGCGATGTACGGTATACCTTTCGATAGCCTTGTCAGCTTGGCCCCAGTAAATGATCCTTATGGTGATCAGATAGGGCTCGGCAGTGTCAGTATCAGGGATCCACGAGGTTTTGAGGACGAGGAGTCTGGCTTTCAGGGGCCGCCTGTCAGCGTTGCGGGTGAAGAACGAGCAGCAGGTGAAATTTCCCCAGGTCTGGACCACATAGCCGCGACGAGCAGCCCCTCACAGATGGCTGTCAACTCACCCTTGGCTCAACTTCAGGCTTCCGAGCTGCAACGCCCCTCTAGCATGCGATCGGCCAGCATTCGCTTTGCTCCAACTGATCTCATGATAGAAGGTCGTGACAGGCGCGACTCGATTGACATCAGTGACGATGCCTCTACCGATGATACGGATAGCGCCTACGAGGCTCGACTCGCGTATGAGGATCGCGAACTGGTCAAGGAAGCAACGCCTTTGCGTCTGAGGCCGTGTGAGGTTATAGAAGGCTCCCATGGACTGATAAGGTCATTGATTCTCAATGACCGTCGACATGTCTTGGCCATCAGTAGTATCGGTGTGGTCACCCTGTGGGATATTGTCAAGGGCATATGCCTTGGTGCTTTTGACAGGGAGGAATTGACGCAGGCTGCCGAAGAATCGGGTCTCTGGTCAGAGGATATCCATGGACGAGTTCGAAAGTGGACACCAGAAGCCAACCCTGGAGAGACATTGGAAATGGTCAAAGAACGAATAGAGGGCCAAGGCGTGACGCCTCTGTGGTGTAGCACTGACACCAAGAGTGGAGCGCTTGCTGTGCATCTGGAAGAGCCACGGTGCTTTGAGGCCGAATTTTACGTAGATGAGTTTCCCGATTGCCTCGACCCATCACCCCAGAAGGAGGATCAGAGGGGCCAGGTCTGCACGTGGATACTGCGCAACCTTTTCGATGGCTTTATCAGAGCCGAGGAGAGGATAAGAGCCCAGTCTTCCACGGCTGCGCCAATGGTAGAGGCAAAACCTTTCAACGAGCTTACGACGATCGAAGCAAAGCAGCCGAGCCTCGTAGGCACACTCGATTTGGGAAATCGGCTTGGCATTCAGACGCCTGGGATGACGATTGGGCTAGCCACACCAGCTAAGACTCCAGCATTGACCCCGGCTGGATGCTCGCCACTGACGGCGGCGGTGCAACGCAACTATCCTTCCTTTTCGATGCTCGCCACTTCCTCGAATGGAGCCGGCCCCGGTGATTACTTTTCCATTAAAGGGGCATCCAATGGTCCCATCACGGAAGCAGCTCGGCCTCCTACCCAAAAGTCAGAGTTTTCAGTTGTCGATCTCGGCAGGGAGGCACCATCGCCGACAGTCTCTTCCATAAATAGTATCGAGGCAGCCCTGAAGGACGGAGGTTTCATGAGCCGGATAAAGTCTGGCCTTGGGAATGTCAAGAATCCGAGGAACGAGAGACCAGAGCTGTCGGGAGTCACGTCCGTCATTGACGGCCACAGCCATGCCTTGGTCAAGGAGACACAAGAAGGACAAGCTCCGAGCAAGGTGAGAGGGTTACGAGAATGCTGTCCAGCCATCTTTTCATTTCCGCCATTAACTCTCTTGATTTCTCTGTTTCTGTTGTCTCCAATTCGTCTAGGACCTGCATCCGCACTTAATCGGACTGGAGCAGATTTTCTCAAAAGCTGTCTCGCCCCTTTCGATGGGAGAAATACCAAGGTTGCTTTTCGCTCCCGACACCGCGATTATCATCTCTGAATCGTCCGCTGATGCGGGCTCTTGGGAGGTCGTTTATCGTGGCCTTGTCAGCAGCACGGAGACTGATGCCGGGGTCCTCGAAATGACGTCACCAATTTGGCTCCTTGAGTTCTTGCTTATGAATCAGGTGGTGGTACGGGACCAGCCCAAGATTAGCTTTACTCTTCAGCCTTGGGTATCCCCGAGCGCCAAGCCCGATGGATTCGGAGGCTTTGGCGGCGGCCATGGGCCTATGCCAGACCTCCCGAACAGCGCCAGTAGTCGACTCAGTGCGACTCGGATGCTCCGCATCAAGAAAGCCTGCGCTTATGTTTGCGAAAAGCTCGAGCTGGCATCGTCACGATCCAGGAACAACAGTATTGCTGGAAGTAGGAGATCATCTGCCGAGGTGGGCCAACGTCGTGTCGGAGGGTTGACATCACCCTCAAGTAATCTGAGCATGACATCTCTAGCTGCCAACATGGCCACATCAAAATCTTCCAACGAACCAACTCCAACCGCTCACACAACACAAACTGCTGAATCAGACCATTTTCCGGACAGTCTGAATGATGAAGTGGAGGTTCATCCCGCGCAACCTCATGATATCATAGAGATTCTTTGCAACGATCTCGTCCTTCCCGTCAATTTGACCCTGGCTCAGTGTCACCGCTTTTATTGGAGAGCTGGAGGAGACATTAAACTCGAGTATAGGATGAAGAAGGACAGGATGTTTTCCATCTGAACACTGATTTGTTCGTTCAACTTTTCCCGTAACCGCGACATCCGGATATGCCTAGTAAATCTCTGAGAGAGAACTGCGGCGTTATCATCTTCCCTCCTCACCTGCATACCAAAGCTCTTGTCATCATAGCCTTGTACACGACCGCAAGGCTGGTGTTTGTTTTCTGTTCTCCTTCTCCCACTTCTACTTCCCTCTTCCAGCTAAATCATGAAGGTATTTTACCTCCCCATACAATCGAAAAAAAGAGAGAGCAATCATGCATGTAATTCGATCCATTGACGCATGCACAAGGGAAGGTCGTGCGACTTCCTGACCCTCCCGCCGGAACCAACTGCACGATTTGTGCACGAATGAGTGGGTTGATTAATCTGATTCTTTCCAACACAACTGAGGGTGCGGAGAGTAAGTAAGGACGGACGTACTAAGTCATCTCCCGGCCCTCAAGAGTCTGGCGCCGACATCAGCGGCATCAGCTCCCTCCTCCTCGTCATCTTGTTCAATCTGGGCTTCCATCAAGCCAAACTCGACATCAACCACCTCACTTTCACCCCTAGAGGCTCTCTGTTCCTCCTCGTGCTTAATCCTTTCCTCGATCTCCTTCTTAGTGTTGCTTAGGTACAGGAAGGACTGATAGACAATGAAAAAGTCGATGCTCAATTGAAACAAAGCACAGACAGTGAATTGAAGAGGCGAGGACTTGAGGATGAAGTAAACGGTCTAGTTTGGCACCAAGCGGCAGTGGGCCCATAGAAGTTAGGAACAGGGAAAGAAGTTGGACTGAGCTGAAATGGATCACTGTCGTGCATTTTGACCAAAATTAGGACTTACCTTGAAGAGGTCACCTGCCAGCCATCCCACTAAGACGGAGGCTCGGAATCCAGCAAGCGACTTCCTCCGATAGTTACTGCAAGCCATATGGTTGATCCATGGCATTGGGGGGGGGGGGGGGTGAGAACGCAATCTGCATATCTGGAGATGACACACGAGAGCTTACCTTAGGAGCTGAGGTATAGGCAATGTACTTTCAAGTCCCAATGCGAGGAAGCCCAGTGCAGCTACATAGACTGAAGAGCGCCCCAGGATCAAGTTGAAAAGGCCCAATACAGTCACGTAGCCAACCAGGAAGGCAAGGTATCTTGGTAAGCACAAGGGGAGGGTGGGGTGGGTGGTGGTTGTTGTTGTTGTTGTTGTTGTTGTTGTTGTTGTTGTTGTTGTCGTTTAGATTGAGACATCCACACGGGGTGTTGACGTAATTCAGACCTACTGCTATCTGCAATTATCCGCTTATCAGGTATCTCTCCACTCACGACAAGAAATTTTGCCATTGCCAAAGCCCAAAGGGCCTAGTGTAAACAGATCTCGGCCCAGTTGAAGGTTCCTGAGCTGAAGCGGGACCATCCTCCTCTTCATCGATCATGCCATACCTTGACGTTCTCCCAAGCACGGGAATCTGTAGGTTTTCCAGGCCCAAGCTAGCAAGGAGCGGTTTCTTGTAACGACTTGCTGAGGATGAATGAGCGGATTGCGGCCTTGCTGTGCTTGGCGGGGAAAGGGAGAGTCGGTCGCCTGATCCGTTGAGGCTATCTCTGCGCACATCGTTCGACTCCTCTCGATAGTCTAAAGGCGTAGGAGGGGAGACGACGAGGTTGAACTTGGCCTGATTTGAAGAGGAGGATTCCAAGTCTTCCCTGCTCGCTCGCTGCTCATCTGGTGATTGGGGTATGAGGCCAGGCCCGCTACTGTGAGGCTGGGCGGAAATCTGTCGGGCGGGTGGAGTCGCCCGAAATCTGAGGCACAGGTAGAGGAGACCCAACTGTGAAACGATCATGAGCAAGCTCTGAGCTAAGAGAGCAATCTCGAACCTCTCACCCAGCCAGAAGAAGCACCTGGTGATGTTGGCGACAAGCAGAACTCCGCAGACGTCATGACTGAAGCCTGTTGCATCCCGCTTTGTGTAGATCGAATACGCTTGGTCCGCATAGACCAGAGGAGCTCCAACGGCTGATCGAGGGGAGAGTGGAAATGGAAGGCCATGAACGGGAAAGAACGGAAGGATTGAAGTCAGGACACATTAACAATCTTTGGAGGAAGAGTGGTAAGAAAAAGAAAGCAGATCAAAACAAAAAAAAACGGGGGTTTGGGGTTGAGTTGAGTTGAGAGATGTGTGTGTGCGCGCGCGAGTGAGGTGGGAAGAAAGGAGAGTAAGAAAGCTCACCCATGCCCACGGATGAGAGTATCGAGAGAAAGTTCATGTTGGTGGAGAGGAAAACTTTTGGTGGCCCCTTTGTAGGACGCTGGGCCCAGGTCCCTCGGTCTTGAAAGGACGTCCTTGATGCGGAGCGAAGGAAGGAAGAAGCTTTTGCCTGGGTGTGAGAGGAGAGTCACTGGGCGATGGATGAGTCCACAACATGTACTGTGCTGTTTAGAACGTATGTTCAACAATCTAGGTACAACATCTAGTGTATGTACGACTGGAGCCAAACCACGAGCTGCGAAGTGGATCAAGGATGGGGTTTGGTTGAGTTTAGGGAGAGTGAGCCTCGAGGTGGGTCTGTGCTCTTCATCCCTCTTCGGCTCTCGGGAGTTGAAGGAAAGCTCGGATTCTTAAGTAAGCCCTGAATGATTGATTTTTTCCACTTCTCTCCTCACACACAACCCAACCCCCTTGCACTAATACTTCACCCTCCTTCACCTACTCGCCCTTCCCCACTTCCCCTTACCACAGCGGATGAAGAGGAAATCGCAAGAGGACAGGAAACATGGGATCATCGTCGTCTAAGCCTGCCAGGAAGCTGGCGTCCAACACCGCTCAAAGAGCAGCTCAAGTCGCAAACTCAACGCCATCCACCCTGTCTCCGTCGTCCTCATTGATCCGACCAAACTCAGCCAAGCCACAACAGCAGGCGAGCGAGACCAAAACCAGCGGTAAGTGTCCCATGCCGATCTTGGGATAGTTTTCCGAAAGTGTTTAATGATCATGCTGAGCCTCTTTGTTCGATCGAACTCTTCTGGAGGTAGCCATCCTTCAAGACGCCTCCGATCCTCAATTCTTGAAAAACCTTCATAAGCTTGGCCCAGTCAATGTTCCGAAAGCCTCCACAACTTTTCGTCCAGCGAGTACCTTAGCTGAATTCCAACCCGCGACCTGTGTTATGTATCATTTTCACACCTTGGCTGAACTTTGTCTCTCCTTCTCTTGTGCACGCTGCCCCTTTCTCTGCCATTCGAACCCACCCCATCACATCTACCCTCCCTTCTTTCCCTCTCTCTGGACACAGACAGATCAAATGCTAAACATACTTGCAGCCAGAACAAAGGAGCTAGACCAGCAAGCTCAGCTACAGCAATCTCAACGTGGCTACGATCCCGCTGTTACCACCTCTGACGCCACCACGATAAGATTTGCTTCACCGTCTTCCTCGCGCATTCCAGCTTCAAGTCTTTCCAACCTTTTCGACGATAGAAAGCACTTGAAGACGCAGAAACATCTGGAAACTATATCAATAGAATACGACCTCCCCCTGAGTACCATCGAAATGTTGGCTAGGCACTTGACCAGCCCGACCGTCGGCGGAGAGGTGGAGGATGAGGGTGGAGTCATGGCCGGTGGCGGAGGCTTGACAGCTAGGGCTCGCGGGGAGGAAGATGGACCTCCAAAGGTCAAGGCGGTTTGGGTAGAGCCAAAGATCGAAAGAGGAAGAATTGGTGAGTGTAGATTCTCTTGAAAAGGAGAGCGTGTGGGAAGAAGAGCGAGGGGACACAGTGCAAATGTTTCCCTCATAACCCTCTTCAGGGTCCAGTCCCTGTGCATTGCCACGCTGATATGGACTTCTATCCACCGTTCCACGAAACTAGCTTTGTCCAACAGTGTCGAATCAGGTGCTTGAGCTGGAACGTGCTATTCTCAGGAAACGAGACTGGGCATAACTTCGGCGGAGAATTTTCCCCTACACCAATATCCATCGCTCTTCCATTCCAAAGACACAAGCCGTATAGTGGACGAGGGAATGGCGGGAAAAATTATACACTGCATACTTCCGCCGCAACGAACACAAATGATTCATCTCTGTTATCTGTTCATTTATTGCTATTTTTCTCTCTTCCTCTTTCTCTCTCTCTGCCTCTGTCTGTGTCTGAAAGCTGTGTTGGAGAGATCTGAGGTAGTACAGGATGAACAGGAAGATAGGGACGAAGAACATCAGACCAGAAGGATGGAAAACTGCGAAAGGAAACCAAAAAAAGGGGGGGGGCAAGTTGTGAAAGTTTCTTTTTTTACCATTTTCTGAAAGTAGCGCGATGGGGCGTCTCAGAGATCGGAAATGGGCAGGGCGGCAGGGGCTTAGAAATCACGATCAAAAGAAGTCAACGCCGTGCCAACCGCGACCATCGCGGCTTCATCGAAGAAAGAAAAAAAAAAGCTTGATGCACGTCTTCCATCTCACTCGACGGGAGAAGATCTCTTCGTCGCTTCGTGGATAGGGAGGTGAAGATGCAAGAGACTCTTGGGTATAGGCAAGTTATGAGCAACGTCCAGGAATCAGTCTTTAATTACGATCAGATCTGGAAGAAAGGATTGCTTTGACTGGTCGAGCTGCCTTGCTGTTGCTGGCCGCTCTGCGAAGATCCAAAAGCTTGCTGACCGAAAGCCGATGCGCCGTTGATGTTCATACCCGTCTTCTGCTGCTGCATCGCATTGAACTTGGCAATGTTAGGCCCCATCCTCATGTCTCCTGTGTTACCAAAAGTATCCATGCCGTCTCCATTAGCCAAAAGCCTGTTGAGCTCTGCATGCCTTTCATTTTCCGACACCTTGGTCCGCATAGGGGTCCTCTGAGGCTGCGGCGTCGGGGCCTGTTGAGGTGGCGGAGTGGGCTCACTCGAGAAGAGATCTCCAACAGGGACGTTGTGCTGTTGTTGAGATGCTTGCGATGGCTGTTGAGAAGACTGGAGCCAGGGATTGTTTGAACCAAAACTCGTCTGCTGAGGAACGAGGGGTTGCTGCTGCTGCTGTTGCTGGGTCATCAGCTGCTGGTATTGCTGCGCCGCGTTTTGAAGCTCTAGCTGGCGTTGATACTCGGCCTGCTGTTGGAGGTACTGCTGCTGCATAAGCTCTTGCTGCTGATACTGGTTCTGGATGAAGGGATTGTATCCGGTCGGCTGGGCTTGCATGTAGGGATTGAAAGACGTGTATTGAGGCTGGACACCATAAGGATTCTGTCCCCCACTGACATCCACCAGCGGGTTGCCGAAGAAGTCAACTTGTTGGTTCTGGTTGGCGTAGGCGTTGGGCCCGTCAAGGTTGATGGAATCGTCGAAGAGGGCGTTCTGATTGGCCTGCTCCAGAGCCTTGATCCTCTTCTCCTCTTCCTCCCTAGAGAGTGCCAGAGCTTTCTGGAGCTCTTCCTCGTCCTTGGCCTCGGCCTTGATCCTCTCCTGTTCCTCCCTTGCCATTCGCTTGGATTCCTCGATCGCCCTCTTGAGCTCATCGTCCTCGTCCTGGCGTCTTCCCCTATTTCTCTCAGCTTCTGCTCGGCGCCGCCTCCGCCCCTCGTCATCCTCAAAATCTGCCTCTCCCGATGGGCCTGACATGCGGTCTCTCATGGTAGCACGAGATCGTCTCTCTTCACGTAGTCTGGACTCATCCTGGAGTAGGTTCGTAATATCCTTAGCTTTTTGGCGGACTGTGATGAGTTAGTAAACATCCGCGGCCAAAAAGAAAAGGTAAGAGCAAGCCAGGTGCGGGGAGGGGGTGGGGGACGAAATCAAGTCAGAACGGGCAATTTCAATGAAGCCGAGGGTTGATCACAGACACTTACCATTGGCGCCTTGATCCTTTCCATATTCATCGACGTACTGAAATTCTTTAAGCGTTTTGACAACATAGATGTTGTCCCTGAAGTAGATGACGACATTTTCACTACCGGCGTGGAGGAGGTAGTCGAGAAGGGTGAGAGACTTGAAGACGTGGCGCCAATTCTTCCCTTTGTCGTTCAGACGCTTGTCAAGAATCTCCATCATCTCGACAAAGTCGTTCCTGTAATTTGGATCGTTTGGACAAAGCGGGGATCAGGGAGGGAGTGGGGGGGGGGGGGGGGGGGGGGGGGGGGGGGGGGGGGGGGGGGGGGTGAGATGGATGCGTTCTCATCAGCAAGCCACTGGGGTTAAGCAGCCTTGAGCGCTAGTTGAGGATGGGGGAAAG